>PVIW01003391.1:121913-169849 GCA_004026585.1 Noctilio leporinus
AAGTAGTGGAATTGCTGGATCAAAAGGCAGTTCCATTTTTAGTTTTTTAAGGAAACCCCATACTGTTTTCCACAGTGGCTGCACCAGCCTGCATTCCCACCAACAGTGGATGAGGGTTCCCTTTGCCCCACATCCTCGCCAACACTTGTTGTTTGTTGATTTGCTGATGATTGCCATTCTGACAGGTGTGAGGTGGTATGTTATTGTGGTTTTAATTTGCATCTCTCTGATGACTGGTGATGTTGAGCATTCTTTCATATGCCTCTGGGCCCTCTGTATATCTTCCTCAGTGAGTTGTCTGTTCAGGTCCCTTGCCCATTTTTTAATTGGGCTGTCTGTCTCCCTGGTGTTGAGTCGCATTAGTTCTTTATATATTTTGGAGATCAGACCCTTGTCTGAGGTATCATTGGCAATTATGTTTTCCCATACGGTTGGTTCCCTTTGAATTTTGCTGATATTTTCTTTAGCTGAACAGAAACATTTCAATTTGATACTAGTCCCATTTGTTGATTCGTTCTTTTATTTCCTTTGCCCTTGGTGAAGTATCAGTAAACATATTTTTGCGTAGGATAACCAAAAGTTTACTGCCTGTATTTTTCTCCAGGACCTTTATGGTGGCACTGCTTATGTTTAATCCTTTATCCATCTTGAGTTTATTTTGGTGTATGGTGTAAGTTGGTGGTCTAGTTTTATCTTTTTTCATGTTGCTGTCCATTTCTCCCAACACCATTTGTTGAAGAGACTTTTTTTACTCCATTTGATATTCCTTCCCTCTTTGTCAAATATTAGTTGACCAATGAGTCCTGGGTTAATTTCTGGGCTCTCTATTCTGTTCCATTGATCTATATGTAATTGATAAGTTTTATCTGTTAATCTATCAAATTTGTTTTCACTAATTAAAAAATACATATATAGGTAATGAAGTCACTGGCGAGAACTATAAGCACCAAGATTCCACAAACAGCAGAAATCATAGAGAAAACAACCTTACTGCCAGGACTGTATATGCTTATAGTAAGTTATCCAAGCAGGCAACAACCAAGACCCATATGACCAATATATGCATATGTAGCCTGAAATTCCAACTATCTGAAAAACTCATAAGCAAATATTTCTGCCTACAAATACCCCCACATACACATAATTTTACATTCATGAATATATGTGGTTATTCACTCCAATTTTTTTTAATGCAACCTTAATTTTTTCTTTTCTCTCTCACTTTTTAAAAAGATTTTACTCATTACCTATAGAGAGAAGGGCAGGGAGGGAGGAAGAAAGGAAGAGAAGCATCAATGTATGGTTGCCTTTCACCTGCCTCCAGCTATGAACCTGGTTATGTGTCCTGATTAGGGAATTGAACCAGTGGCATTCAAATTTCCAGGTTGGTGCTCAATCCACTGGCTAGTGTGACTAATTGATAGAGTCACACTAGCCAGCTATCTGTACTTTTTTTTTTTAAGATTTTATTTCATTATTTTTAGAAAGAGGGGAAGGGAGAGAGGCAGAGAGGGAGAGAGACATCAATGTATGGTTGCTTTTCACCTGCCTCCAGCCACAGACCTGACTGGAGACCTGGTTTGCAACCTTGTTATGTGCCCTGGCTGGGGAATCAAACCTGTGACCTTTGGGTTCGCAGGCCAGTGCCTTATCCACTGTGCTACCAGCCAGGGCTTTATCTGTACTTCTTAACCCTCTCACCCCTTCATCAGTTATTCTCACCTACGCCCTCCCATCTGGCAACCACCAAAATACTCCATGTCCGTGAGTCTGTCTCTATTCTTCGTTTGCTAAATTTCTTTTTTATATTCAATTGTTGATAGACATGAATTTATTCCCATTTTATTTCTCCTAGTTTTGATATATTTCTTAAATAAGTCCTTTAACATTTCATATAGTAATGTTTTGGTGATGATGAGCTCCTTTAGTATTTTCTTGTCTGGGAAGCTCTTTGTTTGCCCTTCAATTTTAATTGATAGCCTTGCTGGGTAGAGCAATTTTGGCTATAGGTCCCTGATTTTCGTGACTTTGAATATTTCTTGCCAGTCCCTTATATCTTGCCAAGTTTCTTTTGAGATATCAGCTGACAGTGTTATGGGAACTCCCCTACAGGAAGCTAACTTCTTTTCTCTTGCTGCTTTTAAGATTCTCTCTTTTTAAATCTTTGGCATTTTAATTGTGTGTCTTGGACTGGGTCTGTTTGCATCCATCTTGTTTGGGATTCTGTGCATCTTGGATTTACCTATTTTTTCACCAAATTAAGGATGTTTTCTTTCATTATTCTTTCAAATATATTTCTAATTTCTTGCTTTTTCTTTTCTCCTTCTGGTACCCCTATGATGTGAATGTTGGAAAGCTTGAAGTTGTCCTACAGGCTGCTTACACTATTCTCATTTTGAGGGACTTTTTTCTCCTTCTTCATTAAAAATTTTTTTAAAAGATTTCATTTACTTTTAGAGAGAGGGGAAGGTAAGGAGAGAAACATCAATGTGTGGTTGCCTCTTGTGCACCCCCAACTGGGGATGTGGTCTACAACTCAGGCATGTACCCTGAGTGGGAACTGAACTGGCCATTCTTTGGTTCACAAGCCAGTGATCAATCCACTGGGCCAGAACAGCCAGGGCTCTTTCTTCTTTTTAAAATTTAATTTTTATTGTATTTTTTCCATTGCCATTTAGTCCTCCTACACACCCATCAGCAATCACCACACTGTTGTCCATATCCAGGAGTGTCATTTTTCCTTTTTGCTCAATCCCTACACCCCCTAACACCCTCCTAGCTGTCATCTGCTCTCCATCTATGGTTCTGTCTCTGTTTTGCTTATTAGTAGTTTGTTCATTAGATTTCACACATGAGTGAAATCATATGGTATTTGTCTTTCTTTGACTGGCTTAGGTCACTTAGCATAATGTTCTCCAGGTCCATCAATACTAATGCAAAGGGTAACATTTGTTCTTTTTTTTTTTTTTTTTTTTTTTTAAGATTTTATTTTATTATTTTTGGAAAGAGGGGAAGGGAGAGAGGCAGAGAGGGAGAAAGACATCAATGTATGGTTGCATTTCACCTGCCTCCAGCCACAGACCTGACTGGAGATCTGGTTTGCAACCTGGTAATGTGCCCTGGCTGGGGAATCGAACCTGCAACTTTTGTTTCCAGGCCAGCGCCTTATCCACTGTGCTACCAGCCAGGGCCATTTGTTCTTTTTTATAGCTGAGTAGAATTCCATTGTGTAAATGTCCCATGGATGTTTTATCCACTCATCAATTGATGGGCACTTGGGCTGCTTCCATATCCTGGAGATTGTAAACAACATTGCAATGAACATAGTGGAGCTTATGTTCTTTCAAATTAGTGTTTTGAGTTTCTTTGGATATATTCCCAAAGGAGGGATCGCTGGGTCGGAAGGCGGATCCACCTTAAAAAAGATTAATTTATTGGTGGTGTATTGCACTTATCCCATTTTCCCCCATTGCTCTTCCCTGCCATACCTTCTGCATCTCCTTTCCTACAGTCAATCCCCACATGTTGTCCATGTCCATGGATCATTTATACTAGTTCCTTGACTAAAGTCTTCCCCTTTTTTTGTCCCTTTCTCCTCCTTCTTACTCTTCTCTGGACATTATCAGTCTGTTCCTTGTTTCCGTGCCTCTGGGTCTATTTTGCTTCTTTGTTTTGTTCATTAGTCCTTTTAGGTGAGATCATATACTATCTGTTTTTTACTGCCTGGATTATTTCACTAAGCATAATACTCTCCAGTTCCATTATTGCTGTCACGAAAGGTAGGTGTTCTTTCTTTCTGCGCATAGTATTCCACTATGTAAATGTACCAAAGTTTTTTGATCCATTCATCCATTGATGGGTACTTAGGCTGTTTCCAGCACTTCGCTATTGTAAATACAGCTGCTAAGAACATAGGTGTGCACCGGATCTTCTGAATTGGTGCTTCAGGATTCTTCAGGTATAATCCTAGCAGTGGAATCTTGGATCAAAAGGCAGTTCTATTTTTAGTTTTTTCAAGGAAATTCCATACTGCATTCCATAATGGCTGCACCAGTCTGTGTTCCCACCAACAATGCACAATGGTTCCCTTTTCTCCCCAGCATTTTTTTTATTGACTTGTTAATGATGGCCATTTTGACAGCTGAGGTGGTATCTTATTGTGGTTTTTCTTTTTAAAGATTTTGTTATTTCTAGAGAGAAGTGAAGGGAGGGAAGAAGAAAGGGAAAGAAACATTTGCCTCCAGCTGGGAATTTGGCTGGAGACCTGGCTTGCAACCTGGTACGTGCCCTGGCTGGGAATTGAGCCAGCTACCCTTGGTTCGCAGGCTGGGTTCAATCTACTCACTGTGGTTTTAACTTGCATCTCTGATGGCTAGTGATGTTGAGCATTCCTTCATATACCTATGGATGCTCTGTATGTCCTCCTTGGAGAAATATCTGTTCAGATCCTTTGCTCACTTTTTGATTGGGTTGTCTGTCTTCCTGGTGTTGAGTCATACAAGTTCTATAAACATTTTGGAGATCAAACCCATGTCTGAGGTATCATTGGCAAATGTTTTCCCATACAGTTGGTTCCCTTTTCATTTTGATGTTTTCTTTCATGGAATGGAAACTTTTCAGTTTGATGTAGTCCCATTTGTTTATTTGTTCATTTCCCTTGCCCTGGGAGAAATATTGGTGAAAATACTGCTACATTGGGTATATGAAATTTTACTGCCTATGTTTTCCTCTAGGACTTTTACGGTGGGACTGCTTAAGTCCTTTATCCATCTTGAGTTTATTCTGGTGTATGGTGTAAGTTGGTGGTCTAGTTTTATTTGCATATCCCTGTCCTTTTTGCCCAACACCACTTGTTGAAGAGGCTATGTGCACTCCATTTTATGCTCCATCCCGCTTTGTCAAATATTAATTGACCACTGAGACTTGGATTTATTTCTGGGCTATTTTGTTTCACTGATCTATATGTCTATTCCTTTCTTTTAAAGATCTTATTTCATTATTTTCAGAAAGAGGGGAAGGGAGAGAGGGAGAGAGACATCAATGAATGGCTGCCCTTCACCTGCCTCCAGCCACAGACCTGACTGGAGACCTGGTCTGCAACCCTGTCATGTGCCCTGGCTGGGGAATTGAACCTGCGACCCTTGGGTTCACAGGCCGGCGCCTTATCCACTGTGCTACCAGCCAGGGCTATATGTCTATTCTTATGCCAGCACCAGACTGTTTTGATTACAGTGGCCTTATTATATAGTTTGATGTCTGGTATTATGATTCCTCCTACTTTGTTTTTCTTTCTCAAGATTGCTGTGACTACTTATGGTTGTTTTTGGCTTCTTGAAAATTTCTGAGGTATTTCTCTAGATCTGTGAAATATGTCATTGGTATTTTAATAGGGATTGCACTGAATCTGTAAGCTGCTTTGAGTAGTATGGAAATTTTAATGATGTTAATTCTTCCCATCCATGAACAAGGTATATGCTCCCACTTACATGTATCTTCCTTAATTTCTTTCTTCAGTGTTCTGTAGTTTTTGGAGTACAGGTATTTTACCTCCCTTGTTAAGTTTATTCCTAGGTACTGTATTTTTCTTGTTGCTATGGCAAGTGGAATTTGTTTCCTAAGTTTCTATCTCTGATGTTTCATTGTTGGCCTACAAATATGCCTTCAATTTCTGCATAATGACTCTATATCCAGCTATTTTGTCAAATTAGCTTATTAGGTCTAGTAGTTTTTTTTGGTGGAGTCTAAAGAGTTTTCCATATACACTATCATTTTACTTCCTCCTTTCCAATTTGGATGCCTTTGATTCCTTTTACTTATCTGACTGCTATGGCTGGAACTTCCAAAACAATGATGAACAGAAGTGGAGAGACTTGTCTTGTTCCTGATCTTAGAGGGAAAGCGTTTAGTTTTTGCCCATTACGTATGATGTTGGCTGCACGTTTCTCGTATATGGCCTTTATCATGTTACGGTATGCTCCCTCTATTCCAACTTTGCTGAACATTTTTCTTTTATCATAAATGGGTGTTGTACTTATCAAATACTTTCCCAGCATCTATTGACATGATCATATGGTTTTTCCCTTTCATTTTGTTTATGTGGTGTATTACATTTATTGATTTGCAAATAGGATACCATTTTTGCATCCCTGTGATGAATCCCACTTGATCATGGTGTATGATCTTTTTAATTTATTGCTGGATCCATTTTGCCAGTATTTGTTGTAGTTTTAAGCATCTGTGTTCATTAGTGATATTGACTTGCAGTTTTCTTTATTGTCTTGACCTAGTTTTGAGATTAGAGTAATGCTGACCTCATAAAGAGAGTTTGGGATCTTCCCTGTTCTTGGATCTTTGGGGAGAGGTTGAGGATAGTAGTTTTTCACTAAATGTTTGGTAAAAGTTCCCTCTGTAGTGAGCCAGTCTGGGGCTTTTGTGCACCAGGATTTTTTAAATTACTGCTTCAATTTCACTAGTTATCAGTCTATTCAGACTTTCTGCTTCTTGATTCAGTTTTGAAAGATTGTTTTCAGAAATCTGTCCATTTCACCTTGTCATATAGTTAGTTGTTCATAGTAATTTCTTACAATCTTTTGTATTCCCATGGTATTGCTTGTGATTTCTCGTTTGATTTTATTTATTTGGGTTCTTTCTCTTTTTTTCTAGACAAGTGGTTAAAGGCTTGTTTTGATTTAGTCCTTCCAAAGAACTAGCTCCTGGGTTTATTGATCTTTTGACTTGTTCTTTTAGTTTCTACGTCATTTAATTCTGCTCTGATCTTTTTTCCTTCCTTCTACTCACTCTGGGCTTTGTTTCTTGTTATTCCTCTTGTTCTTGTAGCTGTAGGGTTAGGTTGTTTACTTGAAATTCTTCTATCCTTATAATGTAGGCCTGTATGACTATGACCATGACTGTGACTATGACCTTCCCTCTAAAGACTGCCTTCATTGTGTCCCATAGATTTTGGGCTGTTGTGTGTTCATTTTCATTTGTTTCCAGAAACTTTTAAATTTCTTCCTTGGTCTCATTGTTAACCCATTCATTATTTAATAGCACATTATTCAGTCTCCATGAACTTGAATTTTTTGGGGTTTGTTCCCTTGAGGTTGGTTTCTAGTTTTAAGCCATTATAATCTAGGAAGATGCCTGATATGATTTCAATCTCCTTGAATTTCTTGAGGCATATTTTGTGTCCTACCATGTGAGAATGTTCTATGACCTTTTTTTTTTTTTTCAGAACATGCAACAATGTCTTTTATTATGTGTGGGCTTTAGAAATTATTTCCTCAATCTTTTCATATACAGGCAAAAATTAAGTGTACTGTTTAACCTGCAAAACTGATCATTGCCTAGAGCAGGGAAAAATATCCCTAAAACATGCTTAACCAGGAGGCCAGTTCATCTGCCGACCTCCAAGAATATGAAGATGAACATGATAAACTGGCTGTCCCCCATCTGAGCCTTCATTCACTACCATTCGATAACCCTTCTTCAGGCAGGCCAGCAGCACATTTCTTGCCAACAATCATCAAATGTCCAAGAAGACTTTCATCATCATCTTCTGCTACAGAAATCTGGGATACATGTTTCTTGGGGTATCATCAGAAAATGTGTTGGTGCTTGAGGGGAAATGTCATGGAAAGCAAGACACTGCTCATCCTCAAAAATGATTTTGGCTGGGATTTCCTTGTGGATGATCTTTTCAAAGATTGTGTCACCTCCAGGCCGAGCAGCCTGAGCTTTGGTGATCTCATCTGCCATTGCTGCCTCCCTTCTGTGATGCAGCCAGGGGGGAAACCCGGGAGGAAGTGAGAGGAGCCAGGGAAATGGGTGGAGGGTGAGAGTGCGCAACCAAGCCTCTGTTCTATGATCATTTGAATGTGTATTTTGCTTCTTTGCAGTGAAAATTCCTGTACATATCAATTAAGTCCCTTTGATCTAGTGTGTTGTTCAATGCCAAAATATTCTTGGTGTTTCTTTGCTTGGAAGATCTGTCCACTGTTGATAATGGGGTGTTAAAATTCCCTACTATTAGCATGTTGCTGTTGATAACTTTCTTAAAGTCCTCCAAGATCTTCCTTACATATGTAGGTGCTCCTATGTTGACTGCGTTATGTTTACAAGGATTACATCTTACTGATGTCTTGTTCCCTTAGGTATTATGAAATTTCCTTTATTGTCTCTTTTCATGGCCTTTGTTGTAAAATCTATTTTGGCTAAGTATTGCTACTCCAGCTTTTTGTTCATGTCCATTTGCTTGAAATAAGTTTTATCCATCCCTTCACTTTCAGTCTGTGTCAATCTTTTGTAGTGACGCAAATCTCTTATACACAGCCTATCCATTCAGCTACCCTATGTTTTTTGATTGGTGCATTTAATCCATTTACATTTAAGATTATCAAAAGACACTTATTGTCATTCCCCTGTGCTCTCCTCTGTTTTTTTCAGACAGACTCTTTGGCATCTCTTGCAATGCTGGTTTGAGGGAGATGTATTATTTTAGCCTTCTTTTGTCTGGGAAACTTATTTCACCTATTTTGAATAAGAACCTTGCTGAGCACAGTAGTCTTGGTTGTAGGCTTTTGTTTTTCACTGTTAAAAATATTTCTTGCCATTCCTTCCGGCTTGTAGTGTTACTGTTGAGAAATCAGCTAGCCTTATCAAGCCCCCTTCTATGTAATTAGCTGTTTCCCTCTGGCTTTTAGGATTCTCTGTCTTTGAAATTTGCCTTTTAATTATGATGTGTCTTGGAGTGGGCCTATTTGGGTTCATTTTTATTGGGACCCTCTGTGCTTCCTGAACTTGAGTGACTTTTTCTCTCAAATTTGGGAAGTTTTCTATCATTACTTTTCCAAATAGGTTTTCTATCCCTTGATTCTCTTTTTCTTCTGGTATCCGATGATACAGATATTACATTTCATGTTGTCCTGCAGCTCTCTGAAAACCTCTTCATTCTTTTTCATCTTTTTCCATTTTGTTGCACTGTCTCTGGGAATACTTTCCTACATTGTCCTTCAGCTCATTGCACAGATAACTCTGCTTCCTCTACCCTGTTTTTGACTCCTTCTACTGTGTTCTTCAACTTACAATTATTTTCTCCTGGCTCTTTTTGTTAGTTTCTATGTCCTTTATAATGCTTGTGTAGTTCCCAGTAAGTTCCTTATAGCTTCCCGGGAGTTCTTCATAGTTCCCCCTGGAGTTGTTGGTAGTTTTCTTTGAGCTCATTGAGCTCATTGAGTTTCTCTATAATCATTATTTTGAATTCTATCTCTGATAGTTTGTTTGCCTCTATTTTATTTAGCACTCTTTTTGGGAATTTCCTCCTTTTGATGGGGGTTTGAGTCTTTGTCTCCCCATTTTAGGTGACTCTTGTTTCTGCTCCTTAGATTGTTGCTTTGATTCCTGTCTTCATGGTGTGACCTTCTGTTGTGTATAGATGCACTTTCTTTACTTCTTTGATTCACCCCTGGTGACATCAGTTTAAGTACCAGTCTGGGCCTAGTCGGCCTGTTAAAGACGATCAGAGATTCACTCTCTTTGTCTATCTTCTCCAGTTAATCCAATTAATCTGTGATCAACTATCAGTTATCAGGTGTAGGCACCACTGGGCAGGACAGATTCAGTTGTTAATACAATCAAATTGTGAGCAGCTGTCAGGCTTAGGCATTGCTGGGTTGGGTGGTTTAACTCTTACAAGAAGGGCAATCATTTCCCACCAGGCTAACACCACCTGAAGAAGAGCAGTCTGCCTGCAGTATGGGGAATGAGTCAAAACAGGGACCTCACCGACTGCTCCCTCACTTCTTTCCTTAGAGCCACCACCCCAAACTCTCCTTAAGCCTCTCTAGTCCACTCTGCCCTTCCTCTGCTGGAGCCCAGGGTAAGTGGGTGCCATTATATTTTCATGCATCAGCCCTTTAAGAATTCTGCGTGTCTACCTATCTCAGGCTGACAAAACTCCATAGCTTTTCCCCTTTTCACAGCTGGAACCACTGGCTGCTGAGATGTTCCTGTCTTTTTAGCTGCCACCTGTGGCAGCCTAGCCAGCCCTCTTGCATCTCTGGCCTTCCTACCAGGGAGGGCTCAGAGGGAGATTGCTGCATGTTAAGCACTTGCCCCATTTTCACCAAACAAACAGACTCTGCTGAGATGGGCAGTTTCCTCCACTGTACCAACCCCCACAGGTTTTCAAAGTCAGAAGCAATATAGCTTTATTTTCTCCTGGTACTGGAACTGTGAGGTGGCTGGTCTGGTCCAGGATAGGTCTGACACTGCCATCATTGCTGCCACTGGTGCAGCCACCACTGCTGTTACTGGTGCCGGTGTCACTGCTACCACTGTTGAAGCTACCACAGATGATACTGTCACACCTTGACCTCTCTGCCATGGCTCTGCCTCTCCTACCCGCCTGGATGAGTATTTTGCCTTCATTTTTTTGAGTACCTTCCCTTCCGTTTGGTTTCTGGAGGTTTTCTTCTTCTCCTTTTTAAATTGATTATACTGTTACAGTTGTCCCAATATCTTACCTTTACTCCCCTCCACCCAATACCCACCTCCCTCAGTAATTCTACCCCCCTCAGTTGATGTGCATGTATCACACATGTAAATCCTTTGCCTTTTTATTATGTTTTCTTGTACTATTCTTAATGTCTCCCTGTCTATTCTGCACCTACCAACTATGCTTCTTAATCTCTGTGCTTTTTCCTACTTCTTCCCCTTACCACTCCTAGCTGACACTCCTCCAAATGTTCCTCATAATTTTGATTCTACTCCTTCTCTGGTTGTCTGCTTACTTTTTGGTTTTTACTTTTAAAGATTCTGTTCCTGATTGCTGCAAGTCTGTTGTCTATTTTAATGTTCGTTGTTTTTATCCCCTTCTAAAGGAAGTCCTTTTACCACTTCATATACTAATGGCTTGGTAATGATGAACTTCTTTAGCTTTAACTTGTCTGGGAAGCATTTTATTTGCCCTTCCATTCTGAATGATAGCTTTGCTGGATAGAATAATCATGGCTGTAAATCTTTGCCTTTCATCACCTTGAATACTTCTTGCCAGTGCCTTCTTGTCTGCAGAATTTCTTTTGAGAAATCAGGTGAGTCTTATAGAAACCCCTTTATATGTAACTTTTTTTCTCTTGCTGCTTGTAAGTTTCTCTCTTTAATTTTTGGCATTTTAATTATTATGTATCTTGGTGTGGTTCTCATTGGGCTTAGTTTGTTTGAGACTCTGTGCTTCCCGGTCTTGTATGTCTATTTTCCCCACCAAATTAGGGAAGTTTTCCTTCATTATTTTTTCATGTTTCAACTTCTTGCTCTTCTTCTTCAGGCACTCCTATGGTTTGGATAGTGGCATGGTTAAAGTTGTCCCAGAAGTTCCTAACTAAGCCTCTCATTTTTATTTTTTTTCAATTTTTGTTTCCTCCTTCTGTACTAGTTGACTTTTTCTTCCTTGTGTTCCAAATAATTGATTTGAACCCCAGTTTCCTCCCCATTCACCCTTGGTTTTGTGTGGATTTTCCTCCATTTTATTTAACATAGCCTTCACTTCTTTCTTTCTGCATTTGATGTGTTTAAGCATATCTGTTAAGTCTGTATTTTGAACTCTGCATGTTAGGCTGGCTATCTCTTTGTTACTAAGTTCCCCCACTGGCACTTTGATCTGCTCCCCATTTTCTGCTGTACTTCTTTCTCTTCAGCTTGAGCGCTTTCTGTGTTTACCTGTGTGTTAGGTAGTTCTGTCACACTTGTTACACTGTAAGCAATGGAGCCTTATGAATTCTTCAGTGTGAGGCGACCTGTTTCAGCACAATACGATGCCATATGTGGGGGAACAGTCTGAGGAAACTGCCGCTTGCCTGTTGAGAAGGGCAGTTTCTTCCTCCTCTCCAAACCACACTGGTTTTCACATTCAGAAGTAATATGGCTCTGTTTTTTCCCCCAGCATTGGAACCGTGGGCCGCACAGTCTGGCTCAAAGATTGCTCCCCAGGTTTATTATTATTTTTTTAATTTTATTTTTTAAAATATTTAAAAAATATTTTATTATTTTTTAGAGAGAGGGGAAGGGAGAGAGGCAGAGAGGGAGAGAGACATCAGTGTATGGTTGCCTTTCACCTGCCTCCAGCTATGGACCTGGCTGGAGACCTGGCTAGCAACCTGGTTATGTGCCCTAGCTTGGAATCGAACCAGCGACCTTTGGGTTCCCAGTCCGGTGGTGCCTTATCCACTGTGCCACCAGCCAGGGCTTGCTCCCCAGGTTTAAATGTGTGACTGCCCTTTCTGCTGAAGCCTGTCCTTATGCCACCACCGCAGCTGTTTGGTATTAGGTACTGATATTCCTCCAACTTTGTTATTCTTTTTCAGGATTGCTGTTGCTTTGTGGGGCCTTGTGTGGTTCCATGTAAATTATTTCAGTATTTGTTCTAGTCTATGAAATATGTCATTGGAGTCTTGACAGGTATTGCATTGAACCCAGATTTCTTTGAGTAGTACAAACATTTTAATGATGTTACAGCTTCCTATCCATGAACATAGTATGTGCTTCCAGTTATTTGTATCTTCTTCAATTTCTTTCTTATCTTATAATTTTACGTGTATAGATCTTTTACATCCTAGTTTAAATTTATTCCTGGGTATTTTTTTTTTTTGAAGTAATTATGAATGGGATTGTTCTCTTAATTTTCCTTTCTGTTCAATAACTTTTGGCATATAAAAATGCAACCGATTTCTCGACATTTTGTATCCTGCTACTTTGTTGAATTCATTTACCAGTCCTAGTAGTTTCCTGGTGGAATCTTTGGGCTTCTCTATCATGGTATCATGTTATCTGTGAATAAAGACAGTTTTGCTTCTTCCTTTCCAATTTAGATTCCTTTTATTTCTTCTTGTCTGATTCCTGTGGCTAGGACCTCCAGTACACTGTTGAGTATGACAGGTGAAACTCTGTCTTGTTTCTGATCTTAAGGGGAATGCTTGTAGTTTTTGCCCATTGAGTATGATGCTGGCAGCGGGTCTGTCATTATGGCCTTTATTACGTTTAGGTATGTTGCCTCTATTCTTACTTTGTCGAGAGTTTTTATCATAAATGGGTGCTGGATTTTATCAAAAGCTTCTCCTGCACCTACTGATATGGTCATGTGGTTTTTACTTCTCATTTTGTTTATGTGGTGAGTCACATTTATTAATTTGTAAATGTTGTACCAACCTTGCACTTTTGTAATTAATTCTACTTCATTATGATGTATGATCTTTTTGATGTATTGCTGTGTTCAGTTTGCTAACAATTTTGTTGAGGATTTTTGCATCTATATCAGGGATGTTGGTCCTAATTATCTTTTTGTAGTGTCTTTATCTGACTTAAATTAGGATCATGTTGGACTTGTAAAATGAATTTGGGAGTCTTCCCTCCTTAATTTTATAAAATAGTTTGAAGAGAGGTGTTCTCTAAATGTTTGGTAAAATTCACCTGTGAAGTCATCTGGTCCAGGGCATTTGTTTATTGGGAGTTTTTTTGACTACTGCTTCAATTTCACTAGGTGTAATTTATCGAGTCCGATTCTCTGATTCTTCCTGACATAGTTTTGAGAGATTGTATGTTTCTAAGAATTTATCCATTTCATCCAGGTTGCCCAGTTTGTTAGCATATAATTGTTCATAGCATTTTCTTATTACTCTTTATATTTCTTTTCCATCAGTTATTTCTCTTCCATATCTTTTATTTATTATGGTCATTTATTCTTGATGAGTCTGATTAAAGGTTTGTCAATCTTGTTTATCTCTTCAAAGAAGCAGCTCGGAATTCACTGGTTCTTTGAATTGCCTTTTTTTTTTTTTTTTTAAGGCTCTATTTATTTCTGCTCTGATCTTTATTATTTCCTTCCTTCTGCTCATTGTGGGCCTTTATTGTCGTTGTTTTGCAAGTTCCTTTAAGTGTGAAACTAGATTGTTTATTTGAAATATTTTTCTTATTTTTGTTTTTTGGTAGGCCTGTAATGCAATGAATTTCCCTCTTGGGATGGTTTTCTTAGTGGCTCACAAATTTTGTATTGTTGTATCCTCTTTTTCATTTAAGGTTTTTTTGATTTCTTCCTTGATCTCATTGTTGACCCATTTATTATATAACATGCATTTAGTTTCCACGTCTTTGCATGTTTTTCAGTTTTCGTGCCTGATTCCTAAGCATTGTGGTCAAGAGAAGATGCTTGATATGATTTCAATCTTTTTAAATTTATTGAGACATGTTTTGTGTTCCAACATGAGATCCTAGAAAATGTTACATGTGAACTTGAAAATAATATTCTGCTGCTTTGGGGTGAAATGCTCTGAAGATACTGGTTAAATCCATTTGATGTAGTAGGCTGTTTGAGAATGCTGTCTCCTTGCTGATTTTCTGCCTGCAAGATCTAACTATTGAAGTCAATGGAGGTGTTAAAATCCCCAACTAAGACTGTATTTCTCTCAATCTCTCTTTTTATGTCCATCAAGGTTTGTTTTACACATTTAGGTGCTCCAATGTTGGCTGTATAACTGTTTATTAGGTATATATCCTTTTTGGATTGTTCCCTTTATCATTATGTAGTGATTTGCTTTTGTCTCTTACTATAGTCTCAGGTTTTCAAATTTATTTTGTTGGATATAAGTATTGCTACCCCAGCCTTTTCCCCTTTGCATGAAGTACCTTTTTCCAGACATTTACTTTTAGTCTGTATAACTTCTGATCTGAGATAGGTCTCCTGGAGGCAGTATATATGGGTCTGGTTTCCTTATCTATTCATCTACCCTATATCTTTTGGTAGGAGCATTTAAGCCACTTACAATTAAAGTGACTATTGATAGATGTGTAGTGCCATTTTATTATTAACTAGTTTTTCTTTATTTTCCTTTTTCTTCACCTTCTTAAAGCAAGCCTTTTAAACTTTGCTGCAGTATTAGTTTGCTGTTAACAAACTCCTTCAGCTTTTTCTTGTGTAGGAAGCTCCTTATTTCTCCTTCAATTTTAAATGATAGTTTTGTTAGGTAAAATAGCCTTGGTTGCACATCCTTACTTTTCATCATTTTGAATATTTCACACCACTCCCTTCTGGCCTGAAATGTTTCTGTTGAGAAATCAGATAATCTAATTGGTTCTCCCTTGTATGCAACTACCTGTTTTTCTCTTACAACTTCTAGGGTTTTCTCCTTGTCTTCAGGCCTTGCCATTTTCATTATGATGTATCTTGGCATTGGCCTCTTTGGGTCCAACTTGTTCAGGACTCTGAGCTTCCTGGACTTGTGTGACTTTTTTTCTTCACCAGATTAGGCAAGTTTCGGTCATAATTTCTTGAAATAGGTTCTTGATTCCTCACACACTCTTCTCCTTCTGGTAACCCCATGATGAGGATGTTGTTATGCTTTACATTGTCCCAAAGATTTCTTAAGTTCTCTCTCTCTTTTTTTCTTTTGGCTGTTCTGGTTGGGTGTTTTTCTACCTTGTCTTCCAAATCTGATTCATTTCTCTGCTTCATCTAACCTACTGTTTATTTCTTCCTATGTATTATTTATTTCGGGTACAGCATTATTTCTGACTGGTACTTTTAAATGGTTTCTATGTCTTTTTTCATGCTGTTAAGTATCCTTACAATCATTACTCTAAACTCTCTGATAAGTTGCTTGTTTCCATTTTTTCTAGTTCTTCTTGAGAATTCTCTCATTCTTTTGTTTGGGGCCTGTTTGTCTTTCCATTTTGGCTGCCTCTTTGTGTTTGTTTCTAAGTATCAGGTAGACCTGCTTCACCCGTGCACACCTAAGTCAAACCCTGGCCCTGGGTGTGTGCAGAAAGAACCAGGCTGCACACAAAGGCTGAATTACGAGTACTAGGCCTAGAGGAGGGTCAGTTACAGTCTCAAAGATCCTGGAGATTTGCCTCTGCCTGCAGGCTTCTGCTAGGCTTAAATGAAATGAAAGTCTTCCAGCTGCACTCTTCAAAGCAGTTCTTAAGCACTACAGAGTGGGACAGAGTAATTCCTGTGGATGGAGCTATTGTTTCCCATCAGGATGATGCCACTTGTAGGGGAGTGCTGTGAGAAAGACCACTTCTGCAGAATGGGGGATGACTCAGGGATCCTGGCAACTGTTTCTTCAGTTCTCCCTGCTTGAGCCACCAGCCCCAGACTCTCCTCATACATGTCCAGTTCACGCTGCACTCTCTCTGCCTGAGCCCAGTGTAAGTGGCTGCAAACAAAATTTTGTAAGTTGGTCCTTTAAGAGGCTCTCTGTGTTTCCAGCCCATCTCTCCCTGGTGGACACAAACTCAGCTGCTTTTCACAGCTGTGGTTTTCAGGTTGCCATACATGTTTTAGGTTGTAATGATTACAGAGACCATACCTAGTCCTATACCTCACCTCACTCTTGCAGCCCCTGAGTAGGCTCAGCTACCCTCGCCTTATTTCTTGTCTTTCTCCTTTTCCTTCTTGCCATCTTGGTGGCCTATGAGGCCAGGGAGCCCATGGCCTCATTGTTGGAATCCATACTTGGAAGGTTCTCTAGGTCATTCTGAAAAAATTCAGGGCTCTGCATCTTATTGTAATCATCCTCCTCCTTGGTGGGCTCAGCTGTATCCATGACTGAACCAGCATCAATGTCAGTTGATTCTGCCTGGCCAAACTCTGTGCCTTGCAGGGACATCTGCATGGCATAAGCAATCTGTTCTTCCTTGGTCATATTGCTTAGGTCAAGGAGCCTGGTGTGGCAAAACTCTTGCTGGCTGATGTTCATCTTCAGCAGGACACCATCTGAGTCTTCAGTCCCAGTCACAGCAGTGCCAGCCTCAGAAACTGAAGCTGCAGCTGCCTGCCATGCCTCTTCCTCATGCCACTGTCACTGATCTTACATAGAAACATGAAAGGCCAGTGCCAGCTCAGGATCAGAACTGGAATCTACTCCAAATTCAGAGTCACTGGTCCCAAGACCCAGCATGGAACCACCTTCACTAGCCAGAGTTGGAGAACTGATGAGGGCATCAGCCAGGCTGGGCCCAGGAGGCAATCACCAGATGAGAACCGGTTCCATCTTTGGTATTCAATGTGTTCACAAATGTCAGCTTTCCTGTGTTCACTTCCTCTTCTCCCAAACTGATGTCAACATTTACCTTTTTTCTTGAGGCATTTTGCCAGATTCACCAGATCCTTCTCATTGTCTTCCAGAGCTCCCCACAAAAACAATGATGTGCATCTTGTGATTCTTGTCCTGTCAGTGCTTCAGGAACAAATGGGCCACACAGATGATGCCAGTGCCGGTGGTCTTGCCCTTGGGTGGGATAGTGTGAAGCTTGGACAGGATGTGGCCAACGTCAGGGAGTGTGGTCAGCACTTCACAGTCACTGACTAGTGTGATGAGGCCCACATTGTTCTCGGGGTTGCTGTGGGTCTTGGAATGACATACTATGTTGACAGCATCCTATTAGGCCTGCAGCTGGGTGGGTAATAAGTCCCTATTCCACATATATCTGCTGTTGTCCACACAAACCATAGTGCTTTCCAGGTCCATCTTGCTACCTTCCTCCTTCCTAGACCAGTTCTCATCCACAGCCACATTTAGGTTCCTTTCCTGATTCTGGTGTTGTAGGCTGGGTGGCCCAGCTCCACATTTATACCCCATACTTCTCTGGAAACCACCCAGCTATGAAAATATTCCTCCAGGACTTCAGCTGCCACCTGTGGGAGCCCAGCCAGCCGTCCCTCACCTCTTCCACACTCTCTACCTATATCATTGTGGTGATGTGGTTGTAAGTCTTCTCTCCAGCCAGTGTTCAGTTGGTTATTCTAGATAATTTTTAAAAATTTTTCTGTAATTCCAGTTTGGTCCTAGAAGAAGGTTAGTGTAGCTTCCAGTTACTCTTCTACCATATTGGGTCTCCCTTGGTTTGGCTTTAATATTGCTCCACAATCTCTAACTTCTTTTGTTAATGTTTGCACAATTCATCTATATTGATAGAGATTAGGTATATTTTGCTCATTTTGATTTTCAATTTGTCACATTTTCAATCCTGTATTTCATTGTTTGAACAGTTTTATCTATTTTACTATTGATATACAGTTGCATAGTTTATATTTAGTATTCTGAATATCAATATTGTTGGGCATGTCTTTTGGTGCACATGTACCAGTGTTTCAATTGAGTATTGTATATTTAGGAGTGGACAACACCATGCCTCATAGGATATGCATATGTTAGCTTGATGCAAAAACAGTTTTTCAAAGTGTTCAGATTGATTCACAATGAGCATTCCTGGAATCCACTTCCTTATCAACTTTGTCAACACTTGGCAAGATCACTTCTTAATTTTAGTCAATTTAGTGAGGTCTGTGTGAAAAATGTCCAACCATTGTTAATATAATGAGAACTGTTTGCATAGGACACTGATGTAACCTGGCAGCCAAGGAGAATGGACTGGAATATGCATGAGTGAACAATGACTTCACTAGTCAGTGGGGGTGGTAGATCCTATTGAGTGATCATGTGTACTATGCAGCTGTCACATTCAAAATGACTGAGTAGGCAATGAATCTGCATCAAATTTTGCATTAAGCTTTAACATTCCTCCACGGAAACTACTTGGATGATTCATAAGGCCACCACTATGGACAAATGGTGACTGGCAACTTCATCACAACATGCCCACTCACGTCTTGTGCAGTTTTCTTTTGTGAAACATCTAATCAGCCAGGTGACTCATCAACCTCTACAGCCCAGATTTAGCATCCTGTGACTTCAGGCTTTTCCCAAAACTAAAATTACCTTTGAAAGGGAAGAGATTTCAGACTGTTGATAAGATTCAGGAAAATATCATAGGGAGCTGATGGTGGTTGGGAGAACTGCGTGGTCCCAAAGTATCTACTTTGAAGGGTACTGAGGCATCATTGTTCTAGGTACAGTGTTTTTACAGTGTTTTTTGTATCTTTTATCTTCTTCAAAAATGTTTCTATTTTTCAGACTACATAGAGAGATACTTTCTTGACAGACTTCATATAGTAGCAATGCAATGTGGCTTTAAATTTTAATACCTGATTATTAATTTGGATAACTTCTTAGGGAGTATCTGTTCAAGTATCTTGCCAGCTTTCCTTTGGGGTTAGTTTTACTTGCTGGTTGGTTCCTCTTATATTTTAGACATAAGCCTTCTATTTGTTACAAATACTGCAAATATATCTCCCATTCTGTGCATTGCCTTTTTACTTTCTTAATCACATTTTTTGGCTGATGAAAAATACATCCTAATGTAGTCTAACATTATCAGTGTTTTCTTTGTGACAAGTATTTCTGTGTGTGTCCTGCCCTAAGTTCATAAAGACATTATCCTATGTTATCTTCCAGAAAAAGAATTCTAAGTTGTTTCACCTTTTATTCTTTGACTTAAAACCTACCAATAATTGATTTTTGCATTTATCAAGAAATGTACATGGTGTGAGAGTTTAACCTACTTACATGCTAAAAATTAGCTCATTACCATTTCATGAACGCTAGCATAAGACATAAGATTGCTGGATTAGAGAAAAACATCTTCATTACTCATGACAAGAGCAGTATGCAAAACTTCATGTTTGTGCTCATTCTCAATGGCCTGCAAGTCCTATAGTCTAATGTCAGTGGGCTCAGATGATGCTTTCCCTTGGAATCCATTGTATTATAGGGAAGGAATAATGAATAACATTGAAGATTCACCACTTTTGCATGTAAGTAACTGAAGCAAACATGCTCTTTTTTGGAAGAAGACAATACTTTACCTTTAAGGTTACTTACTGCAAATGTAACCTTGAGAAATGACGTAGGTAAAGAGCAACCAGGGCCTTGCATTCTGAGCATACCCAGCAAGAATGTACAGGTCCATGGAAGACTGCTGCTTCCAACTATCCATACCAACACGTTCTTGGCTAAACTCAAATATTTACATAAGTATGTCACTCTGTCAGCCACTTAAATTAAGTTGACCAACAAATGCTGAAATTAAATCTGTTCAATTTGTCTCTTAAAGCATTTAATTAAGGCTTTTATCAATAGCAGGCCAAACAGTAGGATAAGGCCAACCTGCAGTATGACCTCAATGATGCCCCCAGGGTCCCAGAGTCAGTAGGTCTTATTTTAGATAGGATGTATCAAAGTCTAGTCTATGATCCATTATGAAACATGCAAGGGAATTTTATTTTTTCAAAGATTTTATTTTTCCTAGGGTTTCTAGTTTTTACTATGTGTGTTATTTGTGCTCTTCCCTGAAAAAAAAAGAACTTTTAACATTTCCAATGTATTTGTTTTAAAAACCTTTAAAGTTGTTCTATTATCTATAGTTCCTAAAGTATCAATTCTCTTATTTTGTTCTCTTTTATGCTATTTTTTGTTTTATATTTAAATTCTGTGTTGTAAGTTTTGACTGTTAACTCCTCTTTTGCACAAGTAGTTTTACATGATATTCTTGTGTTGTCTTGTGAAGGCACAGCCTTGAATGTAAGTTGTCATGCAGGGATGACTGTGATTTGGTAGGACTCTCTTTGACTCTTTCATTACGCTGTTAAGCCGGCTGTTAAGTGTTCACTTATTGCAGATTAATTGCTCTAATGTTTTCAACAATGCTTGGGAGTATAAATTGCTCCACAATGTCATCCAATTCACTTTGGACTCTGGTGTTAGTTTCTAAGGTTTGTTCTGACTTTAGGCATACTTAGTTAAGATGTCTCTTTCCTATGTTTTCTCTAATAAACTTCCTGGCCTATGTTTATCTTGTATCTCACATGAAGCTATCAGTCTCTCTGAAATTACTTAATACCAAAACTTCCACTGATTTTGAGTGCTCTTAGGCTTGAACTTCACCCACCCTCTGTTCAAATAGTGTCAATTTCTTGGGAACTTTGGTATTATTTGTTTTGAGCCTGCCTCTCCCTCTAGAAAAAAAGCCACAATTTCAAACCTGGGAATGGGGATAATGAAAGGATCAAGTCAGTGCCATTTGCTATCATGGTACCATTTGCTGAGCAGGCCTATGACCTTATTAAACATGACTGCTGTTTACTCTTTTGAGCTTCATGTCCCCAGGACTGGAAATCACTAGAAAGCAAGACCAGAAGGTAACTAATGCTCCCTACAGCCACAGGCAAAATATAATAAACTGTAGTGTCGCGTTATGATGCTCCCAACAACAGCACACCCCCAACCCTTTTATAATCCAATTATTTCAATAAAAACTCAAAGCCACCACCTATCAATGCTGGTGTACTTCACACCATGCCCTTCTCCTTTCTTGGAGAGTGAATAAAAACTTTACACTTTCTTCTCTTTGTGAATTCTTTCACAGCCCACATCACTGACCACCTTAAGAAATAATGATGTGTTTCTTTCTGGGTGACACCCCTGTTAGGAACAGGTTGCTGGGCAATAACCTCTAGTCTTCTTGACTTGTCTCTTATAGGATGGAAACTTCACCCATGAATGAGCTCAGATGAAGGAGACTGAGACCCTGGTATACTCAACATAACATGTTGATAAGTCTCTGCCCTATGAGTGGGGAGTAGGTGGAAGTAGCATTCCCCCAACCTCTTAGCTATACGTGACTATAATTTAGCCTGTGAAGAAGTATCTAGGGTGAGAGATAATGAGAAACACTGGTGTCCTGCCTCTCCCAAGAAAATATTGAAGTCTTCAATTGGGAGCTTGGAGGAGAGGTAGCCCCATCATCTTGGGTACACTCACCTGGAGCGAACTTTTCCAATCAAGCTGAGATGGGGGAGGTGGTGCAGGGAGGGAACAACTGTGGTTGAAATGCCACAGATTCCACTGTTCTTAATCTTAGTAGGTATCCTGAATGTTTCTTCATTTGCTGCATGTCCTCAGGATCTTGAGAGAGTTGAAGTGGTTTTTTGTTTCATAACTTACAACTTCATGCTTATTTTACTGGGAAGTGGGTCCACAAAGCTTCCTCGTTTTGCCATTTTGTAAGTCTTCTAAATCTCATCAATCTTCTCATCCATTTAATAAATATCTCAATCCCATTAATAGGAAACGTTGTGACTCCTTTCCTTTCAATTACTTGGTTTCTTTTCAAATGAATTGATTGTTTTAAGTCTGCTTACTTCTGAGTACAAAGGTCTTCCATCTCATTGGATTCCAAACAATTTTTTTGAAAAGGTGGTGCTGGTGGTGGCTGGGTGTGTGTGTCAGAGAGAGAGAGAGGGAAGAGAAAGAGGAAGAGAGAGAGAGAGAGAGAGAGAGAGGCAGGGGAGAGACATACTGATGTATGGTATATTTTAAAAACCCTATAAATTGTTAAATTTGGTTAAAAAATTGAGGTGAGGTAATTTCCCAATTCTGACTGTTGGTCATAGTTAGGTTAGGTCTTTAATACTTCTGTGAGTATGTCAAAAAATGCAAGGTCCTGATTGCTCTTTATTTGGGCCTTTCTCAGATCAGTTGTGTTTGCAACAAGCAACTCTGAGAGATCAGGTATTGTCTCCCTCCAAGGCAAAGGGCAAGTATGCACATTACTTACTATGAAACAGTATTTTACCCAAGCTCTCTGTTCCTCTTTTTTAAAGCACCCACAGATGTGTGCAGGCATCCATCTGAGACCTCTGCATCAGCCCCCATGGCTTTTGGGGAAGAAGAAAAACTGAAGCAAGAATGTTAATGTTCATGCTGCTTCCTCTACGGTGAGTAACAAAGCCCTTTGTCTCTAGCCCAGGAATCTTGTATCTTCTGCCAGCATCCATGAAACAGCAGCAGTCTGATCTGTTAGTGTGTAAGTGAAGTAAAATCAAATCCTAGATCTGACAGTTTGGTAATGAGAAGTGGATGCTAACCAAAATATAGCTTCATGATAGAGGAATGGTAGAAGTCCTGTGGGACAGTTTGGGGATATGAGAAAACTCCCCGAGGTCTGGAAGCAAATGCTCTCACCCAGTTGGTGGGTGAAGAGGAAAGAAGTAAGAGTTCTCATCTGTCCTGCCTGTTGATAAGGCCAAGTGATAAGAAGTAGTAATGAAGCAGGTTACCTGAGTGGTGTTTGGTTATTGCTTACTCTATTCTATATGGGAGGAGAAGGAATGTTATTATGACAAGTAGGGTAGCAAACCCCATGGGGTTTTAGTTAAATGGCAACATTATTGTGGCTTCTGAGGCAAGCTGAAACAAATGATACCAGAAGTGAGGACCTTGCTATTTGAAAGTGTTCTGGGTGAATCAAAACTATTAGAAGTTCACTTTGTTGAGCCACAGGGAACAGCCAGTCCCTCAATACATAAGGGAATAATAAATCCTTGCTAACTAGTGCAAAGCCAGCTGCTCTTGTATCTTGTTCCCATCACAGTCCAATGTGACTAGTGAGGATCAGGATGTGCTGAGCACAAAGATGGCCAATATTACCAAGGACGATAAGGTAAAATGCAGTGATGTCCACTGGGGCAGAAAGAAATGGACCTCTGACCGGGAATGATTACTGGAAGGTACCCAGAGGAGGCAGTGCCTACGCTCAGGTACCAATACTGGAGTAGGTGGCCAAGGGAGAGAAAAAGCATCCTTGCCACCCCCAAGATTCCCTATGAGCTAGACTACGATCACTTGGCACACCCTACACCGATTGCCAAGGAACAACATAATCTCTTGTTGACTGTTGCTGTAATTTATGAACTATAAATTCATTTAGCTCCTGGTTTCTGCCCTGGCTGATGTATAGCTCTGTGGACTGAGCATCAGCCTGAGAACCAAAAGGTTGCTGGCTCGATTCCTAGTCAGGGCATATGCCTGGGTTGGCGCCAGGGAGTGTGCTACAGGCAACTGATCAATGTTTCTCTTGTACATCAATATTTCTTTCCCTTTCTTTCTACTTATCCCATCTCCCTAAAAAATAAATAAAATCTAGCCCTGGCTGGTAGCACAGTGGATAAGGCACCGGCCTGCGAACCCAAAGATTGCGGGTTCGATTCCCCAGCCAGGGCACATAACCAGGTTGCAAAGCGGATCTCCAGTCAGGTCTGTGGCTGGAGGCAGGTGAAACGCAACCATACATTGATGTCTCTCTCCCTCTCTGCCTCTCTCCCTTCCCCTCTTTCTAAAAATATGAAATAAAATCTTTAAAAATAAATTAATTAAAAAGCTAAGAGATCCAAGACAGAGGCATAGACAGTCACCCTGTATCTCCTCTCACAACCAAAAACAATACATCTATCACAAAACATGCAGAAATCCCTGAGCATAGAACATGGAAATCTAATAAACAAAAGACAGAAGAAAGACTCGTTCAGACAGGTAGGAGGGGCAGAGCCAGGACACAGAGGAAGCGGTTAGGTGCGCGGATGGAAAGCGCACTTGGCAGGGTAGGCATGGAGAGCAGCAGGGCTCTGCAGTGAAAAGAAGAATCACAGTAGCGGCCCCTACTGAATGCTCCCGGCACCAGACTAGATCCTGCGGCTTGCCGTTTCAGTGTCAGCAGAAAAAAGTAAAAACTGACATTGCTTTTTCTGACTGAAAACCAGTGGGGGTTTGGATGGAAAAACTATCTGGAAGAGTTCATTTGTTTACAGGCCCCCTCGGTCCTGAAATGTCCACAGATCCACATTCTGGGAGCCACAGAATGAGAGAAGAGCCAGCCCATATGGGAAGTGGGAGAAGTGCCTGAAAATGGGGTGAGTGCCGAGCAAGCGGCACAGATCCCTCTCAGGCCCCTCTGCCACGTACAGTGCCACTACCTGGTAAAACGGGTCCCGTAGCACTGACGAGTACCCAAGGCTCCGCCCCTTACAACCGGTGTGATAGCTCTACCTAAGACACATAGGCAAACGCAGGAACCTGTCTAGATTGTCAGACAGGAGCCTGTCTAGTTTACCAGGAGACGGAAATATGACTCAAAAAGGGCACAAATCAAGGTCTCAGTGGCCGAGAGAAGTAGCCAGCCTGACAGACATAGTTTAAAATGCTGGTAATAAAGATGCTCACAGACTTGACAGATATGCTTGAGTACTGTAAACATGTAAAGGAGAAAGCGAAGGGAAGGCTAGGCCAAGTGAAACAAAGAAAAGTGCAAGCAAAACCAATGGTGAAGGGAAGGAAAATGGGGTTCAAATCAACAATTTGGAACATAAGGAAGAAATAAACAGTTAACCAGCACAGAAAGTGGAAAAACGAGGTGAGGATTAAGAACCTCTGGGATTATTTAAAACGTGCCAACACCTGAATCACAGGAATGCCAGAAGGAGAGGAAGGGCAGGAAATTAAAAACTTGTGAAAAAATAACAAAGGATAGCTTCTCAAATTTGGAAAAGCAAATAGACATACAAGTACAGGAAACAAAAAGAGTCCCAAACAAAATCCAAATTGAACTACACCAAGGGACATCATAATTAAAATGCCAAAGATTAATAAAGAATCTTAAAAGCAGCAAGAGAAAATAAGAGTTATCTATAAAGGAGTTCCAATAAAGTTATCAACTGATTTCTCAAAAGAAACTTTGCAGGCAAGAAGGGCCTAGCAGGAAATATTCAAAGCGATGAAAAGCAAGGACCTTCCACCAAGATTGCTCTACCCAGCAAAGCTATCATTCAGAATAGAAGGGCAGGTGAAGTGCTTTCCAGGAAAGGTAAAGCTAAAGAAGTACATCATCACCAAGCCGTTATATGAAAAGTGAAAGGGAATTATTTAAGAAAAAGATCAAAACTATGAACATTAAAAAGACAACAAATGCATAACTATCAATTGCAGAATCTGAAAAATGAAAAAGAGGGAAAACAAAAACAAACCAGGCAAACATCCAGAATAGGACCAGAAACACAGGTATGGGGATCACTGGGAAGGTTATCAGCTGGGCGGGGGAAGGAGGCAGAATGGGGAAATGGTGCAGGGCTTGGGAAACATAGTTGGTGGGTACAAGATAGACAGGGGGAAGTTAAGAATAATAAGAGGAAAGGGTGAGATCAAAGACTTTTATGTACAACCCATGGATATGAACTAAGTGGGGGATGGGATTATAGAAGGGAATGCAGGGATTGGGTAGAGGGAAGCAAAGGGAAAAGAATTTGGAACAACTGTAACAGCACAATTAATAAAATATACCAAAAAAAGAAAGAAAAAAAAAAAAAAAAGGCTCTGGTACCTTAGTGGGGGAAAGCACACAAATTCAACTGATAAGGTCCTGAGTAAAGTTCTCAGGGAGGAAGAGAAGCTAAAGTGACTTTATGGGTGGAGCTCTTGCGTCTACCAATGCACTGTTACTGTAGCTTTTGCTACCGAATGTATAATTGGTACTAATGTGTTACATATTAATACGTCCCTAGGCCATCAGTATCAGAGCTAATTCTCCTTTTTAGAACAGTCACATGTAGTGTGGTAATAAAGAATAAGTTACTGGCTTCCTAGCCTACCTACTTCTCTGTCTTCTCCTGAGGAATCCAGCAGAAACAATATAGAACCATAAGAAGAGTAAGAGAAATCACAGCTTTAAAGACTTGAAAGCTATTAGAATATTCAGATAGGCCTTTTTAAAGTAAAGGCATACCTCGGAGATATTGCAGGTTCAGTTTGATGACAATAGGGCAAATATTGCAATAAAGTGATTCATAGGAATTTTGTTGGGTTTCCCAGTGCATGTAAAATTTGTTCATACAATGTAGTGTAGTAAGTGTGTAGTAACATTCTAAAAATGTACGTACCTTAGTATAAAAAATACCTTATTGCTAAAATATTGCTAACCATCACCTGGACCTTTGGTGGACTACAGTGTTTTTTGCTGGTAGAGGGACTTGCATGGATGCTGACAGCTGCTGACAAATGAGGGTGGTGGTCATTGAAGACTGGGGTGGCTCTGGCAACTTCTTTGCTTTTAAAATATGGCACACTTCATGAATTTGCATGTTATCCTTGTTTAGGGGTCATGCGAATCTTCTATGTGTTGTTCAAATTTTAGTACGTATGCTACTGAAACGAGGGAGCACAGGCAATTTTTTAAAATAAAAAGTCATTTGACTCTCACAATTTCTCTGTAGCATGTGATATTATTTGATTGCATTTTACCCACTGTAAAACTTCTTTTAAAATTGGAGTCAATCCTTTCAAACTCTGCTGCTGCTTTACCAATTAAGTTTATGTAACATTCTAAATCCTTTGTTGTCACTTCATCAGTCTTTACTGTACCTTCACCAGGAGTCATTCCATTTCAAGAAACCACTTTCTTTGATCATCCGTAACAAGCAAATCCTTATCTGTTGAAGTCTGTTTTAATGAGATTGCAGCAATTCAGTCACATCTTCAGACTTCACTTAAAATTCTAGTTCTCTTGCCCTGGCTGGGAGGCTCAGTCAGTTGGAATGTCATCCACGCACCAAAGGCTTTGATCCCTGGTAAGGGCACATACCTGGGCTGCAGGTTTAATCCCTGGTCAGGATGTGTATGGGAGGCAACCAATCGATGTTTCTCTCATATCGATGTTTTTTTTCTCTAAAATAAATACATAAATAAATAAATAAAAATTCTAATTCTTTTGCTATTTCCACCCCATCTGCAGTTACTTCCACAACTGAAGTCTTGAACCCCTTGAAGTCATCCATCAACTTCTTCCAAACTCCTGTTGATGTTGATATTTTGACTTCCCATGAATCATGAATGGCATCTAGAATGATAAATCCTTTCCAGAAGGTTTTCAATTTACTTTGCCCAGATCCATCACTAAAATCTACCATCACTATCTATGGCCTTATAAAACGCATTTCTTAAATAAGACTTGAGTGCCTAAATTACTCCTGGCCCATGGGCTGCAGGATGAATGTTGTGTTAGCAGGCATAAAAGCAACATTAGCCCTAGCTGGTGTGGCTCAGTGGATTGAGCAGCAGCCTGCAAATCAAAGTGTTGCTGGTTCAATTCCCAGTCAGGGCACATGCTTTGGTTGCCAGTCAGGTCCCCAGTTGGTGGCAGGCAAGAGGCAACCACACACTGATGTTTCTCTCCCTCTCTTCCCCCACTCTACATAAGCACTTATTGCTTTATCTTGAATAGATTTGGCTTCTCTCCTTAAACCCCATGAACCAACATCTGCTAGCTTCAAACTGTTCTGTAGGTTTCTGACCTCTCTCAGCCTTCATAAAATTCAGGAGTTAAAGCCTTGCTCTGGATTAGGCTTTGGCATAGAGCAACATGGTAGCTGTTTTGATCTTCTATTCAGACCACTAAAACTTTCTCCGTATCAGCAATAAGGCTGTTTCACTCTCTTATTTATACATTGATTGAAGTAACACTTTAAATTTTATTCAAGAGTATTTTCTTTGGATTTACAACTTGGCTGTTTGGAGCAAGAGGCCTAGCTTTTGACCTGTCTTGGCTTTTAACATGCCTTTCTCACTAAGCTTGATCAGTTCTAGCTTTTGATTTCAAGTGAGACATGCAATTCTTCTTTTCACTTGAACACTCAGAGATCACTGTAGGGTTATTAATATCTATAACTGTTGGGTCTCAAGAAATCAGAAGGCCTGAGAAAATAGAAAAGAAGGGGGTATGGCCAGTTGGTAGGGCAGTCAGACTACACGTATTTATCAGTTAAGTCTGTCTTCTTATATAAATGCGATTTATGGAACCTCCAAACAATTATAATAATAGTAACATCAAATATCACTGGTCACAGAGTACCATAACAAAAAATAGTAATAAAATTAGAAATACTGTGAGAATGAACAAAATGTGGCACGGAAACATGAAGTGAGGAAATGTTAAAAATGGCTCTGATAGATTTGTTCAGCAATAGATTGCCACAACCCTTTCATTTTTAAAAATTGCAAAGCACAATAAAACAAAGCTCAATAAAATGAGGTATAACTGTACAACATTACTACCTGCCTGTGCAGCTGCCACCACATACTTTTTTTAGGCAGCTATTAACCTGTTAATAAGCTCTTGTTGAATGCCTGGGCATGAGACCTTGTGACTGACTCTATGGCCTGATGTCCTTATTCTGACATGGATCAACCTGGATTCTCTAACTTAAAATAGAAAGACCCAAGACCCTGCTAATCAAATGGAAATAGTATAGTCAAGTTGATAAAATGATACAGCCACTATGGAAAATAGTATGGAAAAAATTTAAATAGAGAACTATAATACAACCCAGCAATTTTACTTCTGGGTATTCATACAAAGAAAACAGTAACACTCTTTTGAAAAGATACATGCATCCCTATGTTCACTGTAGCATTATTTACAAAAGCTAAAGATACTGAAGCAAACTAGGTATTCATTGATAGATAAATGGATATATAAGATAGGGTATATATGTATGATGTAATTATTACTCAGCCATGGGACAGCATGGATAGACCTAGATGGTATTTTGGCAAGTGAAATAAGTCAGACAAAGAAGGACAAATACTTTATGATTTCACTTATCTGTAGCATCTAAAAAACCAGAAATGAACAAATAAACTCAGAAACAGACCCAGAGATACAGAGAACTGATAGTTACCAAAGGGAAGGGTGATAAGGGGAAAGGCAAAAAGGTGAAGATTAAGAGATACACACCTCTAGTTATAAAATAAGTCACAGGGATGTAATATACAGTATAAGGAATATAGTCAATAATATAGTAATAACTTCATACAGTGACAGTTATTAGATTTACCATGGTGGTCACTTTGCAAGGTATACAAGTGCTGAATCACTCTATTGTACACCTGAAACAAGTATGATGTATGTCAAATGTAATTTAAAAAAATTTAAAAAAATAACAGTTGCTCTGGCTCTAGAGGAATCTTTGTTTTTTGTGGAAGTGACAGCTTTGGGGGACTTTCTTCACCACTCATGCCACCTGAAGCAAAGCCATTGCCTCAATGGGGCCCTTGATTGACAGAAGTTTTCCTAAATGTCTAGGCCTACCTGGTTCACTGATGGTTCAGCTCAGCTGAAAACTGATGTGGTTTACAGGGTATCCAGCTGAATCAGAATTTTGGAAGACAGACTGCAATATGGGCTGATCAGGGCAATGTGAAAGCTGTTACCCTTACCTTAGACCAGGGGTAAGAAAACTACTGCCCAATAGCTAAATCTGGCCTATTGCCTGCATTTGTTAATAGTTTTCTTTGAACACAGCCATGTCTATGGCTGCTTTCATAATATAATAGCAGAGCTGAGACCGCAACAGATCATGTGTAAACAATTCACACCTAGTTCTGTGTGGACCTCTCAGAAGGCTTACCAGAATACCTGATGACATCATCAGACATTCAAACTGCAAACCAGGAAAATTCATTAGGTTAAAACTGCCATCCTCATTCCACCATCTAAAAATTCAAGCTGAAATCCAGAAATTTTCTTAACTGGCTGCTCTCTCTAGACTCAGAAACTGAATTTATAATTGCTCCACCTATTAATATTTCTTTTTTGTTCCATAGAAGTGTTTTTTATTAAATACCTGATTGCTTATACCATGTAAAGACCTAACTTAAATTGGAACTTACCTATAAAACTGCCTATTTATTTACTTTCAGATTTTATTCATTTACTTTTAGAGAGAGGGGAAAGGAAGGAGAAAGAGAGGGAGAGAAACAGTAATGTGTGGATGCCTCTTGCACACCCCCAACTAGGGACCTGGCCTGCAACCCAGGCATGTGCCCTACCTGGGAATCGAACCTGCAGCCCCTTTGGTTTGCAGACTGGTGCTCAATTTACTGACCCACACCAGACAAAGCGCTGCCTCCTATTTTAATAAGACAGCTTCAGCTCTGTTCTAAGTAATCATGACATAGTTTGATATAGGAAGGTACTATGCAATATTTGAAAGGCTTATTTCCACCAGGCCCAAAATGCTTTGTGATTCCCTTCCAAAAGAAGATGATGGGCTGCACATATTAGGTCACAGCTTCTATCCCCAGATGTTTCTCTCTCACATCAACATTTCTCTCCCTTTCTCCCTCCCTTCCCTTCTTTCTCAAAGTAAATAAATAAATAATAAATAACAGTACATAAGATAATCAGTACATAAGATAAATAACAGTACATAAGATAAAGTAAATAAATAATAAATAACAGTACATAAGATAATTACTTTTACCCAATCCTCTGCTGTCTCTAAACTCCCATTACATTGTAATTACCATCTAAACAACTTCCTCCCACACACTTTATAGCCATCCTAATACATGCCTCTGAGCTTCTTGCTTCTCCCCCAATAAAATATTCCTATCAAGTAAAACTCTCTGAAATTTCTTTTGATACTAGGCACGCTTCTAAGGATATTACATATATTAAATTTATTCCTTACCACAACTCCCTGAGACCGGCACGGTCACACGAATTTTATAGATCAAGCACTGGGACAGGGAGAGAGACCGTTCCTCTCCCACGTCACGTAGCTGGAAAAAGGCAGAGCCGAGAGCTGCACCCCCTTTTCCCGGTCAGGATCCACGCCGCCTCCAAGAATCAATACGTACACCAATTACTGTGCCGGGGTGGAACTCCGCTGACAGCCCCGTCTCGTTTTGGTCTACCAAGGCTTTCAATCCCGCCGCAAATAGGCCACGGCCGGGCATTACCGGGGCGCTGAGCTGTCCGGGATGACTGAGAATTTGGACACCCATTTGGGGTCGTCCCGGACAGACACGGCGCAGAGGCGCAACCCGACCCAGCAGCCCACTTGGGCGCAACTGTTAACGAAAAGACGACACAAAAGGAACGCAAGAGCTGGGAAGGGGGGAGGGGGGAAGGGAGGGAGAGCAGCGCAGAACTTGGCCAGGCAAAGGAAGTGGGGGGCCCAGGGTGAAGAAGAGGCGGAGACAGGGTAGACTCACAGATCCAGAAGCTTGTGGACCCGCCGCATTGCGGCGGTCCGCAGGAGCCTTTTTCGCGGTTCCAGAGCCGCCAGAACGCAGCCAGAAACCGTCGCTCGGACCTCGTGACATCATGAGATCATACGGTTTCTTCCTTCCGGTGACTGGGAGGGATCAAGCTCTTGGGACCGAAAATATAAAAAGAGAACGCTTGGGGCGGAGTCTTTGGGAGCGCCTTGATGTGGGCTGAAGCGATACAATAGAGAGAAGCCCTAACGTCGCGTGAAGCACTATGGGAGTTGTAGTTCATCAGCCTCAAGAGTTCCAACTCTGGGCGGTTTCCGGGGACTTCCCGCTGCACTCAAAGCCCACCCCGCTGCCTCTCTCTTGAGCATTGCTGGGAGGTTGCTGATCTTACTACAGGGTTGCATTTGGTGCTGGGCCATACATTTGGTGGTGCATACTGCAGAGCCCCGTGGACACAGGCTCCGTTACCGTTAAATGGAGTACTTTTGAAGATCCGGGGAGGACTGTGTTTACTGATCGTTTTCTGTTAAGTGCGCAATGCGCTAAGGGCCATCAATAATTAACCATATTCATTTAGTCCTGTGAAGTTGAAATTATTGAGCCCTATTTTACAGGTGAAGATATTATGTGGCCGCAAAGAATTTTACCATGGGACAAGAGTTTTATATTCAAATCAGCAGGGATTCTAATATTCACCCAACACAATTAGGAGGCATTGACTATAAATGACAAAGAATTATTAAAGGATCACAGGATACTCAAATCAAAAATGAAGTTAGGCACTATCCATGGAGTTGTGAAAAAGAAAAGGTGAGAGTTTGATATTAAAAACTTTAGGCCCCTGGCTGGTGGGACAGTGGATAAGGCGCTGGCCTCCGAACCCAGTCAGGGCACATAACCAGGTTGCAAGCCAGGTCTCCAGCCAGGTCCTAGACTGAAGGCAGGTGAAAGGCAACCATACATTGATGTCTCTCTCCCTCTCTGCCTCTCTTCCTTCCCCTCTCTCCAAAAATAATACAATCTTTTAAAAATTAATTAAAAAATAAAAGTATATATATATTAAAGTATAGTTGGCTTATGATATATTAGTTTCATGTATACAGCATAGTGATGTGACATTTATGTACCTTATGATGAGATTGCCATACTAACCATACTAAGTCTAGAATCTGTGTTACAGTGCCAAGTTATTACATTCTCAGGCTGAAGGTTTTACAATAAAAGGTCACATTCTTGAAGAATCAAGCTCTGAATTCTCAGCCTTTGGATTTGTTCAAGATGGTAATCAGTCAGCTGTCTGGTGGTCAGGATGATGACTGTCAGGAGGTTTGAAGATGTGAACATTCTTTCCTAAATTCTTCAGAGGGTTTGAATGTAGAAGGGGTCACTTAGTAAATGTGACAAGCTCAGTGGAGGCTCACAGGCCCCACAAACCCAGAGACTGGAGGTAACCCCGCAGGGTGGTGTTAAGGTAAAAAATTCCTAACTAAAGTGCGTCATGGCGGGTACTTTCATCTTAGGCCTGTAGCTGCCTTAGCAAAGGTCAATCTCTGCTTTTGAAATTGTCTGTTGCCTTGTGCATCCATGATAACATACGTTTGAAATGTCAGAGTAGTTCTGTATTTTGAGACCCCTCAAAGGAACAACATAGGGCACCAGCACCTTGTCATTATCTCCTTGCTCACACATTATCTTTGTGGGCTGGACCTGTTAACTGGCCTGTACCCACCAATGTAAAAGAAGTGTATGTCTCCACAGTTTGCTTTTTATCCGATATCAGAGGTTTCCCCACTTTGCTTTCTCCTGCCTCCCTAATCTACCAACAATAAAGTTCATGAAACCCTCCTCATGACTTCTTTCCTTTGATTCTAATGTGTAAAATAAACTGCAAAGTGCCATTCGCTGGAGCATTCTCTCAATCTGTTGGGATTTATCTTTCTGGCAATTGTCAATTTGATACAAATAAACTCTCATAAGGCTCTCTCTTAGATTAGATGCCCTTTCATCAAATATATATATATATATATATATATAAAATATCTTTAGACACAAGTTCAAAACTTTAAGTTCCCAGTCTAGATAAAGCAAGAACAGAATTGCTTCATTATACCTCAGCCTACTTGATTTTTAAAATGCAGCAACTTGACCATAGTGATCCCATTTTATTTCTTCAGTTTTTCCTCATAAAGAAGGGGTACCTTTCCCCAGGTGGAATTATCTCTCCTTGGATATGCTACAGAATGCATGCTACTTTTTAGTGCCTTCTCATTTTCCCTTGTAGATTGATTAGTTATTTATGTGACTGATTTCCCTTTGTAATCTCTGGAAGTTTGGAACCCAGTCTTTTTCATATCTTCAAGATGATGCTCATTCATCATCACATATTTATGAAACACTGAAGGAGATCAGGGGTGTTCTGGGTGCTGAGGATTTTGTTTTGAATGCTCGCACCAGACAGGTAAAAAGACAATCAGAAAACTGTTCAACACTAAGATGGAGTTAGTTCTATGAGAACACCCATGGAGGGGTGTGCCGAGCAGGTCAAAGAGAAAAAGGTAATCTGTTAGAAACTTCCAATAGTTTAGGATGGCTGCAGTGCAGAGTGGTGAGAGATGAGTGTGGAGCACAGGTTGCCAAACTTTTCTATAAAGGGTCAGATAGTAAATATTTTAGGTTTTGCAGGCCATACTAGTTTAGTCAAGACTATTCAACTTGTATATCAAATGCAGCTAAAGATTGTATGAGTGGGAGAGACTGTGTTCTAATAAAACTTAATTCATGGACACAGAAGTTTGAATTTCATAGTTTTCAGTGTCATGAAATATTCATTTTTTTTATTTCTTTCAACCATTTAAAAATGTAAAAACCTTAAATTGTATAAAAATAGTCAATGGACTGGATTTGGCTGGTTGGCTAGTAGTTTTCCCTGTCCTGGCCTGGAAAACGAAAATGGGGTCTGATGGTCTGTGTTATGTAAAACTATTTAGAATTTGTTTAGAGGACTTTGTGCACAGTCACAAATAGGTTTTAAGCAAGGGTAGGGCATCCATAGGATAGATGAGTTTTGGGAACAAATTTAAAGCTATTCAGTGCTTTGTGAATTGTAGAGATCACATGTGGAGGTTCAGAGGCGCCCCATGGACTTCTTTGATATCTCAAGCTGAAGTCACAGCAGTAGAATGGACAGGGAGATTCAAAAGGTAATGGAAATAGAACTAATAGGATTAGAGATTGATTGGGATTGGGTAGGGAAAGTGAAGAGTCAAAGCTTATTTCTAGGTTTTGGGTTTGGGGAAGGGTGGCATGTGGTGTTGCCATTCATTGAGCTAGAGGGATTACAGGGACTTTTTTTTTTTTGAAGTGATGGAGATCATTTAAAATTTGGACATGTGGATATTGAAGTGTCTGTGGAAAATTAAAGCTTGGAGATACAGATCTGGAAATTGTGCTGGGTTGTTTTTAAAAAAGAGGTTGAACGGTAGTGACAGTACATGCATTTACTTATAAAAACTAATATTTTTGAAAGAATCTTTTGTTGCTCTGGGAGCGTTAGACCTTGAAAGACCAAGGATGACCTTGACAGAGCAGATAGGGGCAGAACTTCATGGTCCTTCCTAGCTATTGAATGCTGCCCAACTTGAGTGCTGCCCAGCTGTCTGTCTGGGTCTTCCCATTGATTACTTGATTCTTCAAGACCAGGAAAATTCAGGTCACTTGCCCCAGTATTATGAGATGTTCAGCTTTGGATGCCGATATTCTTCTTGGTAGCCAAAAAAGTAACCAAGGCTTTTTTTTTCTTCCTTTTAAGAAAATATCAATTATATAACAAGGTAAGTTCTAGTTATGTCTAGCCAATTATTTGAAAGGTCAAAGATGTGTAAGCCCTCATGATACTACAGTTCTTAGAACTATTTTTTCAATGATTTCCTGCAGATCTTAAGGCCAGTGGTATTATACACCGGCCTCTCAAATACTTAGCGTAACTATTCAAAGAATTTGCTTTGAGTCTCTGGCCACTGAATAAGACAGATCTGATGTATGTTGTGGTTGCCTTGCCATACTCATCTCATTCCTTCTTTATTTTATAAGAGCCATGTCGTTTGGGGAACTGACCCCCATCTCCAGGGGAGGCATTAGATTAAGCTAATCAGTGATTGCTGCAGTGATAGATACAGGGATTAGCAGGCCTAAACCAACCAGGAAGTTGTGATATTTCCTCAGCCACAAGGATGGGTTCAAGAATAGGCACATGGGCATGTGACCCATTTGGGGACAATAAGCAGCAGGAAAAGTTTTGCTGGAGATTTCTGGGAAAGAAGTTTCCTCAAACAATTTTAAAGATTTTATTTATTATTTCCACAGAAAGGGTAAGGGAGAGAAGCAGAGAGGGAGAGAAACACCAATGTATGGTTGCCTTTCACCTGCCTCCAGCTATGGGCCTGGCTGGAGACCTGGCTTGCAACCTGGTTATGTGCCCTGGCTGGGAATTGAACTAGCGACCTTTGGGTTCGCAGGCTGGTGTCTAATCCACTGTGCCACCAGCCAGGGCCCTTTCTTCAAAATTTTGGCAATGCTTTGTGAAGCAGCACATTCTCTTTCCTCAGCATTGTCATGGTGAATGAAGTTATAGGAAGACAGTAAGAGAACTTCAGGGGAACTGCCAGGGTCCTGATTGAACTCTGCCTGAACACCACCCTCCTTTCTCCTATCAAATGAAAAACAATAAAACAATTCAGCAACAAGTTTGATGTCCTCTATTCAAGGGAAAATTCATGGGTGGGGGGATACAGTGTCTCATAAGCAATGGAACACTCCCCATGAGAGATGTTTGGGCAAAAGCAAGTTTTATAGAATGAAGCAACAAAGAGGAAACACATGACTGGCTAGGAGGTTGAAAGTTTCCACATAAAGCTAGCAGGTTACTCAGGGGATAAGCAAAGAGTACTTAGCTGAAGTTGGTAGACTGGGGCTGTGTATCAGAGAATAAGGAGATCATTACAGGCAGTTGGGTATTGGCTGGCTAAATATACTGTACCTCTGGTCAGGCAGAACATTTACTAGAACACAGAAGTTATCCAATATTTGGTTTGCTGGCATGGCACCTTGGGCAGGAGTGGCTCCATTATGGGCCTAGAAATGTATTTCAAATACTACTTTCTATTATATAATGTGGTTAATCTCCTCTGTCGTAAAATCAGCAGAGTTGAATTTTTCTGTATCTTGCTGTCAAACACACCCTAACAAGTTACAAACTCAGGAGTCACCAGCATATAGATGGAAATTGAAGGTATTAGAATAGATGAGCTCACCCAACAGGTGTATGTGGAGTGAGAACAATCACTACAAGAATTCCTTGCACAGAGCGCTGAGGAAGAGCAATTGGCTATTGATTGACACTGAGAAGAACCACCCAGGGAGGCAGGGAAAAAATACTTGGGTGTCACAGAAGATAAGCATGATCAAAATTGTTATATGCTGTGGAGGGGTCAAGTAAGATAAGACTTGAGGGTGATTTAGCAACAAGAAAGTCATTGATAGTTACTGAGGTGGTGGTGGAGGATACAGCCTGATTGTAATGGGAGTGACAAAGGAAAGGAACAAATTAGTAGCCTAACTCTTACAATAAATACTTGTTCAAATGAATTGCTGCTTCTATTTAGACTCATGCTGAGAAGAGAAGTAGCTTGTATAAGGATATAACTTTAGAGCAAGTATTATGAAACAATTCAGAACTATTATTTATACCTTCTAGGTATCCAATGTGGTAAGTACTTACGTGAGCTCATGTAATCATCAAATAAGTCTGAGATATCATCCTATTTTATAGATAAAAGTGAGAGCTTTTAAAAAAGTCTGTCAGACTCCAAAGACCAGGTACCTTCTATTCCATTTGGGGTCCTCAGGAGACACTTTATAGTGCACCCAAGACCAGTAAGATAACTTGCAGACCCCCTTTTAAAAAGATATTTAGAATGTCAAGATGGTGACAGCAGAGCATTAAACCAAAGGCAGGGCCCTGTGCCACTCAGAAGTGGCCCGCTCATGAAGATAGCGCTTGGTGCATCCAAGTTCAGGACTTCTCAAAGAAAATCAGTTCCAACTATTGACTGTTTAGGAACTCTCTGTCAAAATAAAAGTCAGTGACTAGCATGAACACAGGAAAACATTTTTACTACCCATTCAAGGGAACTAGGCTTTCAGAAATAGTGGCTCATCATATAGAATAAGAGAAATTTGTAGATGACAGGATAGGACAGATATTTATGGCTCAGATATGGCAGTGGACAGTTCAGATTGGGTAAGAGCAAGATGTTCCTATGTTTTGGTAAGGAAAACAGGATGTTATTATTCTTGTGGCTTATCTCAGGATGCAAAGCTTTTAGGAGTTCCTGTTAGTCAAGACTTTTAGGAAGTTCCTGTTATTCATGATTTATCTTGGAATTCCAGGTTATCAAGAGCAAAAATCTTTTCTGGTACATGGTAAGTGATCTGTGGACAGGCAAAGCAAATGGAAGGATGTCATTTTTCACTTCTTTGTTTGCTATGCCCACTTTACTGTATTTTTCCTTAGCTCAGAACCTAGAGCTAAAGAAATTATAAAGAAAACTTTATAGTTTGTTCCTCTGAATTACTTTTCTTAAATAATGTGTTTACGTATATAAAAATATATAATAAATGTATACATTAAGTATATCTCTTGCACTATATATGTTACATACATAAAGTCATGGATCAATAAGAATGTATGTACACACAAGTAGATAGCAATAAATTGCTGTTTAATCAACTTTACATGTCTTATCTCAAAACACAACAACAGGCTACAAGTTAGGTTCTTTATTCTTAAGCCATACTATTCATATTTTGATTCAAAATATCAACTGTTCTTCTAATAATAATTTTCAATTCAGTGTAACATATAGATCATCATCCATTGTTAATCCCAAATAATTTCAGTTGGGTTTTGTTAAAGTGCCCAGGCTAGGCCTAAGGTAGAGTCACTTATACTACTTCCCAAATCTGCAAACTGGAACAAACTGTTCCTTTGTCCAGCTCTCTCAGCAAAGGAAGTCCTAAGTCAACCAATCAAAGCTGGCTTGCTCAGCATAAATGATCTGATCCTGTTTCTACACTTCCCTTTACTCCATATAAGGAAAGTAACCCTGCTTTAACCAATCAGCAAATGCCCAGTATAATTTCTTTCTCACTTTTGTCTGTAAACATTTCATGCCTTATACAGTTCTTCTGAGCCCCTTTCTATCAGCTAGATTAGATGCTGCCTTGTTATGGATTGCTGAGTGAAAGCCTATTAGGTCACTGAATTGTGGACATTTATTGAGTGATTAGAATAATGCCTTGCACTCAGTAAGCATTTTATATTTAATCCTCAAAGCAACCCTGATTGATAGGTATTTTTGCCATTATCACCCATTTTCCAGATGAGAAAACAGAGGAGTAGTGAAATTTTTTCAAGATTTCTATGCAGACAAATGGCAAAGATGGAGCTAGAATTTTGGTTTGCCAATCTCTTGGTCAATACATAATTTTAAAGCAGATCTTTAGGTTATAACTCTGAAGATAGCTAAAGATAAACAGAATTAAGGTAAGCCAGATGAGCCACTACTTTATTAATCTACTATGTGCAGGTTATTTCTAAATAGGACTGCCCTTAACTTGTGCCATGGTGAAAATAATGTGTGCTCTTTCTTAGGCATAAGACCTAGGCTCTGGGAATTAAGGTCTAATTTTAGCAAGCTTCCAATAAATCTGCTGGTCCCACAGTAATTGCTGGCACCAGTGACCATGTTCTTCAAAAATATATTTGGCTGCTGACAAGAATTTGGTAGCTTCTCTGTTCCCAGAATCAACGCCCTCATCAGACCATGTGCACAGAGTCCCTGCCAACCACTTAAAAATCCCTGTCTTGCTGCTGCTCAGGGCTGACACCACTTTGTTCTCAGCCCACCTGCTGCATCTGGCCAAATCTTTTAAACTCATTGCCTGTTCTGTCATTTCTCCTCTCACTCTTTAATAAAGAACCTACATTCTTTATTCAAAAAAAAATTAATATCTCACATTATGTTTTACTCTAAATTAGAAAAATAGTGCCCATATTCATGAATTCTTGTGCATTGCTAAAATTTTTCATTGGCTAGACATTTGATTTGATTTGGTTCTAGGCTATTGTGGGTGCTAAAAAAATGAAAACTTTTCCTCCTACCTTCTAATTTCTTCTAGCTGGGCTAATAATTCAATTAACAGAGACAGAATAACAGGATAAAAACAAATTTTAATACATATGCATGACAAATTCACATAAACATTAAAATTCCAAAGACGGTGGGGCAACATTGGGTATATATGACATTTTTTGGCAAGGGCGAAAGGCAGGGGGTGGGGAATTAGATTTCAAAAGTGAAAATGGGCAATTTTACAGGTAGTTGGGAAAGACCGGAACCACATGGCAGGCAAATCCTTGCTAGGCAATTGGGCACAGGAGATATCTATCTAATGGGCCCCTGCCTAAAGCCCTCCTATTTACCACACTTCATCCAAATTAGGCTATTCAGGCTAAGGAGAATGTCCTAAGATTTCCCTGACTGGATTTGGTCTTTCCATCTGAATCTCTTTGCCAAGACGGAGGAGTCCAAAGGTTCTTTCTGAGTCTTGTTTCTTAATAATCAGCTTAAAACCAATATCCCCAAAAGGCAGCTACAGGGTGGCAAAACTTTGGCTTGCTTCACCGTAGAACCAAGTCTTTCAAATTCTCAAGAGTTTGAGCTTTACAATGTATGGCTCAAAATCCAAGCAGGAGGAAGTTGGCCGAGTTCAAATAGGATAAGCAAAGACATATTAATAAAGAGGCTATTTACAAAGAAATGTGCAGAATTAAGGGAACGCAGGTGGTGGTTCAATATCCCAGAACTAGGAATGGCAGGAAGCCCTGTGTCTCCTGGTCCTGAAAATGTGTGTGTGTGTGTGTGTGTGTGTGTGGTGGGGGTGGGGGTGGGGGGCGGATAGTTACTAAAACCTGGAGAGTGGCCACCTAAAAGGAGCTATGGCTTTTGGTTCAGTAAAGGGACATAGCCAGTCTGTGGCAAATCAGCCAGGAGGGAGCTGGAAAACAAATACTCTAATCCCTTCTCCATCCTTCTTTTGCTTTCCTGCTGGTGCCTTCTCAGAGCTTCAACTCAGTCAGAAGTTAGAGGTCAAGGATCCCAGTTTATGCTATTTATAAAGGTTTGAGCCCAGAAGAGAAGAGTGGACCATTTCTAATTCATAAGCGAACCACTGATTTTTAGATAAAGTAATTAAATATCACAAACATTCTGAAAGTTAGAATAGCTTATTTGAGTCACAGTAATAATATGTACTCTTGAAGTTTACATTTTAGTGTAAGAGGTATTAATGAAAACAAATATACAAACTAAACAGGGTGGAGATGAGGACTATAAAGAACAAGATAGGAATGAGGGGAAAGATGGAGAGGGATTACAGATGTATCTTGTTTTATTGCACTTTGCTTAATTGCCTTTTACCGGTGTTTTGTATTTTTTATAAACTGAAGGCAAGATCCTCCATTAACAAAAAGATTACAACTTGCTTTATTGTGATCCTTGCTTTACTGCAGTAGTCTGGAACTGAATGCTCAATATCTCGGAGCTATGCCTGTGTTTGCATGTTATCCACTAGCAAACCTGAAGTAGAAGCACTCTGCAGTCAGGGTGTTGGGGGTGAGGTGGAGAGAAGTATAGAGAAAGTGTAGAAGCAAAGAAAGAAAATTATGTTAAATTTAACATAACTTAAAGCCTAAATGGTTCTTTGTGATTGCTTGCCCTCAGTGCTTTGATATTACAACCTTGAGCCATTCACAGACTTAAGTTTTGGTTTGCCTATGTAGGCTATCTTGGCATTAGAGCCATCTCAGTCTAAGGGCCTCTTTGTTTAATTAACTTAACAGGTAGAAAGGATGAAAAGGAGCTAACCATGCAGAGACCTGGGACAGAAGGAAGAGAAAGACTCTGAAGCAATAAATGTGCTAGGTAAAGTTTGAAGGATTGAATGAGGCCTGTGTGGCTGAAGGAAGGGTAGAATAATAGAAAGTAGTACTAGAAAAGCCAGACCAGATAAAACATGATGATCAAAGGACTGAATTTGAATGTTACTCAAAATGAAATAGGAAATATTAAAAGTTTAGCCCTGGCTGGTAGCATAGTGGCCACCAAAGGTGGATGGTTCGATTTCTAACCAGGGCACATAACCAGGTTGCAAGCCAGGTCCATTGCTGGAGGCAGGGGAAAAGCAACCACACATTCATGTTTCTCTCCCTCTCTGCCTCTCTCCCTTCCCCTCTCTCTAAAAATAATAAATAAAATCTTAAAAAAAATAGTTTGTAGAAGAGGATTAATACCCCTTGGGCCACAGTGTTAAGATGGAGGGGGTTTTGAGGTATGGCTCACAGCAAGTCTTGAACAGAGCTGAGCCTGGTGGTGGTTTCCCCCAAAGCGATACCTCTCCTTAGCACTCATCTGGCATGTCAGGTGGAAGGTGACCTCCAGAGAAAGCATTCTCTGTGCTGGTGGTAAGCCCCAAGTGCCTCTGCAGGACCTTCTTGTCTGGGGCCCTGAAGTCTTCCATCCTGAGCCATTGCTATGGCAATGATAGTTCATGGAATCTCGGCATCATAGACCCTGAACCTCAGAACCATGGAATCCGCATGTGGCCAAAAGCTTGAGCTCTGACCTGAAAGTTGAGCCCTTATTTTTGCCTGTGGTGAATGTGATCTTATTTATGATGAATATATATTTGGTCTGCATCTTGTTTCTGACACAGAGCTCCTAAAACTTGTGGAATTTCCTAAGAGCGATGGGAAACTTTTTGTTACGGCATTTGGTCTTTTGCACTTGGTTCCTGAAATAGCTCCAGAGCCATAAATATTAAAGGAGCGAGTTGTTCATAACAAGCCCCTTTCAGCCATACTAGAGTTTATGTTAATGAGGTGAGTTTTGGAAAACCCCTCGGATTGGAGGCTGATTGCTGGGCAAACCAAGCTTGTCTTTAGAGGGTTGGAACTTTAGTCTCATCTCTCACCTCTGGGGAGGGGAGAGGAGATCTGTCACCAGTGGCCAATGATCAATCAGGCCTATATAGTAAAGCCTGCATAAAATATCAAAGGACAAGGTTTGGAGAACTTCTAGGGTGGTGAACACATGGAGGTTTGGATAGAACGGTGCACCCAGACAGGGCATGGAAGCGCTGTGCCCCTTCCTACTTGCCCTACGCAATTCTCCCACCTGGCTGTTGCTGAGACATATTCTTTTACAATAAACTGGTAATTCAGTAAGTAAAATGTTTTCTTGAGATCTGTGAACTAACTGCTCTACCAAAGTAATTGAACCCGAGGAGGGGTTCATGGGAACTTCCAATTTCTAGACAGTAGGTCAGAAGGCTGAGAACAACCTGGACTTGTGATTGGCACCTGAAATGGGAATAGGTTGGTGAGGAGACCTGTGGAGCTGAATTACTATCCCCAGGTGGATTGTGTCAGAATTGAGCTAAATTGTAGGATACCCAGCTACTTGATGCGTGGACGACCCACACAGCTGATGTCAGAAGCAAAGTAGTGTAGCAGCGAAGTATTGAGAATAGGGTTGAAACACCTGGTGGTGATTTCCTTTAAATGGAGTCACTTCTTGGTAATTCAGTTTCTTCACTTGTAAAAAGAAGATAGTAATCCAGTACTGTTACCGGCACTGCTCTGGTACAGTCTGGTCTGGTCCAGGACATTTCATGCGTCAGGAGACATCCGGGTTCTTGACTCATCCAGGAAAAAGGTCAAGGACCAGTTGGAGTGAGAACAAAGCAACTTTTGTTCAGGTAGAGAACAAGAAAGATGTAAGAGCACAGGTGCTGCTGTGAAAGAAGCCAAGGAATGTGTCTGAGTTGTTCACATGGTCAATTAATTGTTTCCAGGGGAGGGGGAGGGGTTTTCTCCAAGGTTTGTGGCACCAAATTCTGACTCTGCTTTCTGGTTGGGAGGGAGTCTTCTTCCTAAAATGGTCCATTCCAGAAATATGGCATTTGTCCCCCTTGGCCTCTCTTCTGCTTGTAGTGTCAATTTTTAAAAGCTTTTTAAAAAATTATTTTATTTTATTTTATTATTTTTAGAGAGAGGGGAAGGGAGAGAGGCAGAGAGGGAGAGAGACATCAATGTATGGTTGCCTTTCACCTGCCTCCATCTGTCTGGAGACCTGGCCTGAAACCTGGTTATGTGCCCTGGCTGGGGAATCGAGCCAGCGACCTTTAGGTTCGCAGGTCGGCACCTTATTCACTGTGCCACCAGCCAGGGCCTCAATTTTTATATTGATGGTATAATGAGCTTTGGGATCGTTCTCCAGTCAATTTTACCTCTATCTTGGATTAGTTTGGTTCTTACTGGTTTTTGTGATCTTCCCCCCTAATTATGGTGGTTTAAACTATCTGCTCTTAGGTATCTTTAGTTTGGGGAGATCAGGCCTCGTGAGTTATTAGTTAGCTGTATGCTGTTCTGCCATTTGTTCAAACATTTTGTAACAGTGGGGAATTGTAACCCACCCCACTATTCTTTTGACATTTTTTCTATAAATGCTGGTTCCGAATAATATGTAGTTTAGCAATAAATGGCATGCTTCTATAAGAATCCTTAGAAGTAACTTCAAGAGATACAGACTCTGCCCTTCAGGCATCTCAGCTCTGGTAGCTGACCTTCAGCATGGAGCTGGGATGACGTGAAGCCCCTATGACTAAACCTGGATGAGGCACATGGGACCATCATTGGTCTTATCAGAATGTACTGTGCTTGTTGGTACATAGAGAACTTTTCAGCCCCCTCCTTTGATGTCTTTGTTCTGTTTCCCTCTCCCTCATTATTAAAATACCTCTGTCTCCACTGAGATGTTAAGATGGGCTTTGAGACAAGAGTGCCCTATCTTTCAGGTGGCTGGCACCTGACTAAACCTCTTCTTTACATCAGCACCTGATTCTTGAGTATTGGCATTCAAAGCAGCAGACAGCTGCCCCTGTGATTTGGTTATAATTTGTGTCAGTTTCCTCATTCCACTTGCCAAGGAATTTCCTAGTTTCTTACTAACCTGCCTCAGTGCTTTGTCCAAAATCCATAAGGACAAATGTTTTTCAGAACTTTAAAACTTCAGGATTTTAGAAAGCTATCATGGTGGGAATACCAGATATTATGAGATACCTCAGGAGAGTTTAGGACATAAACATACATTAATATTTCTGCATTGATAGGTATTGTGAAAAACAGGCTTGTAAGGTGGCCCCACAATCCCTACCTCCTGGTGTTTATTTTTCTATGCGGTCTTGTCCCTTCAAGTGTGGGCAGGACCTATGAGTTGCTTCTAACCGAAAGAATAGAGCAAAGATAATAGGATATATTGGGTTGACAAATTATTCAGTTTTCTCCATAAAATGAGACACATTTTTCATTTTCACCAAAAATTTTATTGATTTTGATATTTTGAGTATGTCAGCTTCCTCCTGCTTGGTATAACATTGATTATTCTCAATTAATGTCTCCATTTGATCACTATCAATGTCAATTGTCTACCTGACTATGGAACATCATCCAGCAAGAAATATCTGGCATGAAACTTTGCAAACCACTTTTGACACATTCAATTAGTCACAGCACCTTCTCCATACACTACATGTATCTCTTTGTATTTCAGTTGCATTTTTAGCTTTCTTGAACCAATAAAGCATAATATACCAAAAATGTTGCTTATTTTTTTCCATCTTCAATTTTTTAAAGGATTTTATTCATTATTTTTAGAGGGGAAGGGAGAGAGGCAGAGAGGATGAGAAACATCAATATATGGTTGCCTTTCACCTGCCTCCAGCTATGGACTTGGCTGGAGACCTGGCTTGCAACCTGGTTACGTGCCCTGCCTGACTGGGGAATCGAACCAGTGACCTTTGGGTTCGCAGGCTGGCGCCTTATCCACTGTGCTACCAGCCAGGACCCTGTCTTCAATATTAAAATCGCTACATAAAAATTCACCAGTTAACAAATATTTAAGTATATTTTATTGATTATTCTATTACAGTTGTCCCATTTTAATTATGGTGGGTCTTCGTGTGGTCCTCTTTGAGTCTATCTTGTTTGTAACTCTGCTTCCTGGACTTGTATGTCTATTTTCTTGACCAAATTAGGGAAGTTTTCCTTCATTATTTTTTTCACACAAGTTTTCAATTTCTTTCTCTTCTTCTCCTTCTGGTACTCCCATATGATTCAGTAATTGGTACATTTAAAGTTGTCTCCAGGTTTCTAAGCTTCTCATTTTTTTCAATTCCTGTTTCTTCATTCTGTACTGGTTGTTTATTTCTTCCTTATGTTCCAGATCATTGACTTGAGCCCCGCTTCCTTCCCTTCACCATTGGTTTCATGTGGATTTTTCTTCATTTCACTTAGAATAGCCTTCACTATATGCTGCATACTCAATCATTTCTGTGAGCATCATTATCACCAGTGTTTTGAGCTCTGTGTCTGTTAGGTTGGCTATCTCCTTCCCGATTAGTTTTTCCTCTGGAAAACTAATCTGCTCCCTCATTTTGGCCATACTTCTCTGTCTCCACAACTTGACAACCTACAGAGTTTGCCTCCATGTATTAGGTAGAGCTGTCACACATGTTGTGTTGTGGGGGGCAGAGCCTTAGCTATTTGTCAGTACCAGGCAATTAGTTCACAGCCTTGTAGTGTTTTATGAGGGGGAGGGGTCAGAGAGGGAACACTGCTGCTTACTCATCACTCTTCCCTTTTCCAGTCACTTCACCTGCTTCACATATTCGACTGACACCCCTCTAGCTGTTGCCCTGGTGATGGCTTCCAGATTGGGTGAGTTTGCATACGTTCCAGGACCCTGCAGGAAGCACTCTTAGAAGGTACTGAAAAAGTTTCATTTCTGTAAAGCACATAATGTTCTAATTTTGAGAAAGTTTAACTTTATTATTTGGTTGCTTATGCTCTTGGTGCCATATTTAAGAAATCCTTGCCAAATCCATGAACACAAAGATTTATTTCTATATTTCTATTTATTTCCTATAAACTCTTTATAGTTTTACATCTTATGTTCAGATCATTTGTCCATTTTTTAGTTACTTTCTATATATACAGATTGAATTCTATTGACATGGTACAATGATAAATAAGTTGACAATGGAATTTGCCAGTACATTGTTTTATTTCTCTCTAAGCATATTTTTAATAACTTTGCAGCTACTTTTTACAAACATTTTAACAATGGCCAGAACTACTTGTTTTAGCATGTAAAGAGTGCAGCTTTGAATGAAATATCTGTAATTTTGTCTCTTTCTGACTAGCAAACAGAATGATTTAATTTTGTACCAAACTGTTTATTTTAGTCACAAAAAATATAATTGGGTTGCCAGAGGTCACAGTGTTTTGTTAGAAGTTGAACTGAAAGCACATTTAACTTAATGCCAAAATTTCACAATGTTCCTTAGAAAATAACACAATGAGAAAAATAAAAGCTATATTGCTAATTTTCAGATATCCACTCTTATACGTCTACTCATATTTTTCTTTTTTACTTGTGTCTATGAAATGATCACGTTTGCCTTTTTGCCTGTCTGAAAATGGAAGTCCTGTTCATCTTTTACATTTGACATTCTGAACTTTGTTTATCATTTATTTATTTTTAAAGATTTTCTTTTTTTTTAAATTCTATTGTTGTTGTATTATATCCATCCCCTTTTTGCTCCCCTCTGTCACCCTCCCCACCCACCCATTCCCCCCAAAGTCAATCCCACCTGCTGTCCATGTCCATGGTTCCTTTATACTAGGTTCTTGTCTAAACTGTTCCCCTTCCTCTGCCTCCCCCCTCCCCCTAACCCCCTTACCCTAGACCACTGAAGGCCTATTCACTGTCTTCATATATTTGGTTCTGTTTTGCTTGTTGTTAGTTTTGCTCATTATTGTCCCGTAATGGGTGAGATCATATGATATTTGTCCTTCACTGACTGGCTTATTTCACTAAGCATAATACTCTCCAGTTCCATCCATGTTGTTGCAAAGGGTAGGAGTTCCTTCTTTCTTTCTGCTATATAGAATTCCATTGTGTAAATGTACCAAAGTTT
>PVIW01003392.1:0-169675 GCA_004026585.1 Noctilio leporinus
GGCACTTATTGATAGTTTCCATGTCCTTTTTCATGCTGTTGTAGTTCTCAGTAAGTTCCTTGTAACTTCCCTGGAGTTCTTTGTAATTTCCCTGGAGTTCTTTGTAATTTCCCTGGAGTTCTTTGTAATTTCCCTGGAGTTGTTTGTAGTTCTCCTGGAGTTGTTTACAGTTTTCTTTGATGTGGCTGAGCTCACTGAGATTCTCTATCATCATTCTTTTGAACTCCTTATCTGATATTCCAGGTGCCTCTTTCATTTTGTGTTCTTTCTGGGAATTCTTCCTTTCCTTTCGGTGATGGACTGATTCTTTTTTCCCCCATTTTGGGTGTCTGTTCTTGCTTTTTATTTATTTATTTATTTATTTTTGTTCTTTCCTTGGGTTAACCTGCTTTGCTTCCTTGCCTTAGTTGAGCACCCTTCTGTGATAGGAGATTTGTGGAGTTCAATGTTGCCGTCTCCCAGATTTTCTCCACTTGCTTTTCTTGGTGTGTCCTTTATTTGGGCTGTCTGGTTGTATCCTGGGCCTGTGGGCTACTGTTCTGCTGGCCTCCTCTGCCTCTGGGCTGTGCTCCCTTGTGTCCAGATGCTGCCTGCTCCAATTCCTAGGGTCCTGAAGATGTCTCACGCTCCCTATCTTGTCCTCTAGCTGCTTTGGTACTCGAGAACACCATCAGCACTGCTCTCTACTCTGTTGCCATCTTCTCTCTCCGCTCATTTTTTTTTTAGATTAATTTCTCTTACTGTTGTTCTGATTGGCTTTTTTTTTTTTTTTTTTTTTTTTTTTTTTTTTTTTTTTTTTTTTTTTTTTTTTTTTTTTTTTTTTTTTTTTTTTTTTTGCTTTCTTATGTTCCAAATCATTGATTTGACTCTCATCTTCAATCACTCTACTGTTGTTTCCCTGTAAATTGTTCTTTATTTCAAGTTGTGAATCCTTTGTTTCTGGCTGGATAATTTTTATGCTGCTGAGGTCCTCACTAAGTTCCTTGAGCATCCTTTTAACCAGTGTTTTGAACTCTGCATCTAATAGATTGCTTATCTCCGTTTACTTTCTCTGGAGTTCTTTTTCTGGAGTTTTGATCTGCTCTTTCATTTGGGTCTATTCGATGTCTCCTCATTTTGGCAGCCTTCCCATATTTGTTTCTGTGTATGAGGCAGAGCTGTTTTGACTCCATGCTGCTTTGACTCCATGTAGCCTAATGTAGTAGGTGTCCTGTCAAGTTCAGTAGTATAGCCTATGCTATCACCCAAGATGGCTACTCAAGGTGTGCCCTTGGTGTGGGCTGAGCAGTATACCTTCTTCTTGTGGTTGAGCCCTTGTCACTGTTGGCAGATTGATGGGAGGGATTTATCTAGGTCAGTCAGCTACAAGGATCAACAATGGTCACTTAGCACCAACCTCTGCTTTCTGTGGAGGAGCAGGGTGGTGGTGCTCCAATGTGACCTGTAGTTGCTTGCTGAATGCGCTGGCCCTGGGGTTTCTCAGGTGATGCTGACCAATGCCATCCTGTGTTTTGTCCAGGGCCACCCTGCCTGAGCTATAAAGCAATCTGAGATGCTGCTACTTGTGCTGAACTTGGAAATTCCCAGGTGAAACCAAGCTGTGAATCTAGGCTGGCTGCTGCTAGTGCCAAGCCTGGGGATCACTGAGGCAGCTATTGCTTGTTTGAGAGGATTTATGAAATTGTAAAGCATAAGCCAAGACTAGCCATTCATATGGAAAAGCAGCTAGGGTGGGCCCATGAGTTGGGTGGGGCAGAGTCTCCGGGGATCTCAAGGTGTGTCAGACAGCCAGGTTGATGGAGTCTCAGATATGGCACCAGCCTGCCAAATCCATGGCTCTGCAGAGGGAGGGCTCATAAAGAGAACAGTTGCCTCTGTTCACCTCGAGGCCAGACACATCAGCCTCTCCCAGTGTGCCACTGGTGCCCTTCAAGCTGCCACCCCGGTGCTGGAGCTCAGAGGGAGTGAGTCTGAGTTGGTGAGTCTGTGTGTGGGTTTTTAAAGAGGAACTGCTTGGACTTCCACTAGTTTTTGCAGCCAGAAGTAGTGGAGACATCTTCCTGGCACTGGAACCCTGAGCCGGGGGTTCTGATATATGGGATTGTACTCCTCTCTCCCAAGATATCCCTCCAGAATTTTTATTCAAAACACCTGGGTGTGGCACCAGCCCATTCTATATCTGTGCACCTTCTACTAGTCTGGATGGATGTGGTTTCTTTAATTCCGTAGTTGTCAGACTCCCATTCAACTCAATTTCTAACAGTTCTGAGTGAAGACTCAGTTGTCATTTTGATGTGAATGTGTGAAGAGCTTCAGCAATCTTGAGAAAGAAGAACTAAGTAGGAAGGATCACAATATCTCATATCAAATTATATTACAAGGCTACTGTAATCAAAATGGTACTGGCATAAGAACATACACATAGACCAATGGAACAGAATAGAGAACCCAGAAATAAACCCAAGTCTCTATGATCAATTAATATTCAACAAAGGGGGCTTGAGCATACAATGGAGTAAAAATAGCCTCTTTAATAAATGGTGTTGAGAGAAGTGAACTAGTATATGCAAAAAAAATGAAACTAGACCACCAACTTATGCCATACACCGGAATAAACTCAAAATAGAAAAAGGACTTAAATGTAAGTCATGATACCATAAAAATCCTAGAGTAAAATTTCAGATATCTATGTAGCAATATTTTCACTGATATATCTCCTAGGGCAAGGGATATAAAAGAAAGAATAAACAAATGGGACTACATCAATTTATAAAGTTTCTGCATGACTAAACATCAGCAAAATGAAAAGGGAACCAACCATATGGGAAAACATATTTTCCAATGATGCCTCAAACAAGGGTTTAGTCTCCAAAACATATGAAGAACTCACATGACTCCACACCAGGAAGACAAACATTCCAATTTAAAAATGGGCAAAGGATCTGAATAGACACTTCTTTTTTTTATAAGTAATTTTTTAAAAAAGATTTTATTTCATTATTTTTAGAAAGAGGGGAAGGGAGAGAGGCAGAGAGGGAGAGAGACATCAATGTATGGTTGCGTTTCACCTGCCTCCAGCCACAGACCTGACTGGAGACCTGGTTTGCAACCTGGTTATGTGCCCTGGCTGGGGAATCGAACCTGCGACCTTTGGGTTCGCAGGCCGGCGCCTTATCCTCTGTGCTACCAGCCAGGGCTAGACACTTCTTTAAGGAGGACATACTGAGGTCCCATAGACATATGAAAGGATGCTCAAAATCACAGAGAGATGCAAATTAAAACCTCAATGAGATACCACTGCACACCATTCAGAATGACCATAATTAACAAATTACCAAACAACAAGTGCTGGCCAGGATGTGGAGAAAAGGGAACCCTAGTACATTGTTGGTGGGAATGCAAACAGGTGCAGCCACTGGAAACATATGGGATTTCCTTTAAAAACTGAAAATAGAACTACCTTTTGAGCCAGCAGTCTCACTGTTGGCATTATACCCTGAGAATCCTGAAACACAAATTCAAAAGAACCTATGCATCCCAATGTTCATAGCAGTGTTATTTACAATAGCCAAGAGCTGGAAACAGCCTAAGCACCCATCAAAAAACTGGTACATTTACACAATGGACTACTATGCAGCAGAAAAAAAGAAGGAACTGCTACTCTTTGTGACAGTATGGGTGGACATGAAGGGTATTATGCTAAGTAAAATAAGCCAGGTAGTGAAATATAAGTGCCATATGATCTCAACTGTAACAAGAACCTGATGAACAAAATAAACAAATAAGCAAAATAGAACCAGAAACATGGAAAGAAGGAACAAACTTACAGCAACCAGAAGGGAGGGCAGACATGTATAACAGGGAAAAGAAGGGGAAGAGTCTAATCAAGGAACAAGTATAATGGGCCCATGGACATGGACAACAGGGTGGGCATTAACTGCGGGATGAGGGGAGGGGTGGGGAGGACAGGGGAAAGCAATGGGAAAAATTGGTACAACTGTATTTAAACAATAATAAAGTAAAATAAATAAATAATAAATAAAGAATCCTGACTCACCGATCCAAAAGAACCTATGCACACCTATGTTCACAGCAATGCTATTTACAATAGCCAAGTGCTGGAAACAGCCTAAGTGTCCATAAGTAAATGAGTGGATCAAAAAAACCTTGGTACATTTACACAATGGAATATTACACCACAGAAAGAAATAAGGAACTCCTACCTTTTGTGACAACATGGATGGAACTGGAGAATATTATGCTTAGTGAAATAAGCCAGGCAGTGAAAGACAAATACCATATGATCTCCTCACCTATAAAAAAAAATCTAATAAACAAACTAACGAACAAATTAGAACCATAGGCATGGAAACATGGAACAGACTGAAAGTGACCAGAGGGGAAGGAGAGGATGGATAATGGTGGAAAGAAGGGGAAGGGTCTTGTCAAGGAACAAGTATGAATGACCCATGGACATGAGGGAACTGAATGTGAGAGTGGAGGTTGGGATGGATGGAGGAGGGCAAAGGGTTAAAAATGCAATAACTGTTATAGAAAAATAATAAATTATTTTTTTTAATTTCAATCATAAAAATAATCTTCTATACCATATAGGAGGGAATTTGGGAGCATGGGTACAAAAGGAGAAGCGATTAAGATGTGCAAATTGGCAATAAAAACAGTCATAGAAGTGTAAGGTACAGCTTGGGGACTGTAGTCAATAATGTTGTAATAATCATGTATGGTGTCAGATGGGTACCAGGCTTATTATTGGGTGATCAATTTGTGAGTTATATAAATGTCTAATCAGTGTATCATACACTTGAAAGTAAAATAATATCATATGTCAAATGACTATTTCAAAAAAATAAAATCTACTCTTAATCAATGCCTTTGACATCTTTTAGGAACATTCAAACACTCTGCCAACCCTGAGGCAGAACCAACAGGATTCATTTTTAAACAACAAGAAATAATGTTGACTTCAAACTATGAAAACATGCTGTATTTTCAGTGTGACCATCTTAGTTCTGGCTGATATAACACATCACCACAGACTGGTTGGCTTAAACAACAAACAATTCTGGTGGCTATAAATCCAAGAATAAGTCACCCGCAGATGTGTCTGGTGAAATCCCAGTCCCTACTTCATAGTTGGCCATCTTCCTGCTGTGTGCTCACATGACAAAAAGAATCAGAGAGCTCTCTGGAGTATCTTTAACAAGGGCACCAATCTCATCCATGAAGGTTCCACCTACACAACGTAACCACCACCCAAAGGCTCCACCTCCTAATACCATCACATCAACATATGAATTTGGGGGAACACAAAATAGTCCATAACAGTGATGATCACAAATGAAACAATAAAAACAGCTCATGTTTGCTATATACTTACCAGAGTCCATTTCAATCAACTTACAAAATTCTCACAATTTTATGAGATAAATCCCACAACTATCCCTATTTACAGATGAGGAAGCTGAGTCACAAACAAGTTAAACAATTTGTCTGTTGTCTTATGTTTGGTGGGGGTCTAGATGCCAAGCCTGTCCCATCAGTCCCACCTAGGGGTGCCACTCCAGTTCACAGGCTGGCAAGGGGCAGAGCCAAGGTGTGAACCCTAGTTGGACATCAGTGCCAGGCAATTAGCATGTTTTCTTTTCTTTTCTTTTCCTTTTTTTTATAATATGTTATACTGAGAATTTCACAAAAGCAATCAAAAGAGAGAGAATCTTCAAACATATATGCTCACCGTTTCATGAACTGCTCCCATTGCACGGCTGCTCTCAATCTTCCTTGCCTGCCCTAAGGGATAACCTGCCTCTGTGGGGGACCTGCCTACCCACTGGCCTCGGCTTTCCTCTCTGGAGCTGCAGTTAGTTTGCTTTCACTTGGCAGACCCACGAAGCCCTACATGCAGTTTTCACAGCTCCCTTGAGTCTTCCTTTCATCCCTTGGTTCCTTGAGTTCCACCAAGTTGGTGCCCACTGAGAGAAGGGAGGGCAGCAGGTTTGTGCGCATATCAGGAAAACCTTCCCTTACTAGCTGGCACATTTGAGCACCTTTCTTAAACTCTCTAGACCTAAGATGCCTCATCCGCAAAGCAAATGTAATAATAATTCCTATATCATAGGACTGTTGTATTAATTGAGATAACACATGTAAAGTACTTGGCACCTGCCTGGCAATTATTAAATGCTTAATAACTGTTTCTTGATTATGATTGTTACTCCTAACACCCCAAGTTCAGCACTGCAAACTCCCCTGCTCAAAGGGAGACCAACATGTACAGAATGACTTGCACAAGATGATTTCTGACCTCAGCTGATGCAATGTCACAGAAAGTAGCCTAACCTAGATGCTTTGCCTTAACAGATCTGTGTTTATGGAATGTGTACCCTCAAAATTCAGATATTGAAACCCTAATCTCAATGTGATGGTATTTGGAGGTGGTGGACCCTTTGAAAGATGATGAGGTCATGAAGATGAAGCCCTCATGAATAGTATTAGTGCCTTTTATAAGAAGAGGCCAGATAGCTCCCTCACTCTCTTTCCACCATATGACAATATAGTAAAGTCAACAGACTGCAACCCAGAAAAGGGTACTCAGCCCTGGTCTTGGACTTCTAGCTCCCAGAACTAGAAGTAAATTCCTATTGTTTAAAAGTCACCAAGCCCTGGCTGGTGGCACAGTGGATAGGGCACTGGCCTGCAAACCCAAAGGTCGCTGGTTCAATTCCCAGCCAGGGCACATAACCAGGTTGCAAGCCAGGTCTCCAGCCAGGTCTGTAGCTGCAGGCAGGTGAGAGGCAAACCATACATTGATGTCTCTCTCCCTTTCTGCCTCTCTCCCTCCCCCTCTCTCTAAAAGTAATAAAAATAAAATATTTAAAAAGTAAAAAGTCACCTAGACTATGCTACTTTGTTAAGTCAGCTTGAACAAAGACAATTTGCTTTCTAAACAATTAGCTTACTTAGAACCACTATGGAGGTTGAGTCTGATAGAGTGTGTCTGCCACCCACTGTAATTTTTGTGAATTACTGGTCAACAATTTTCTCTTAACCTCAGAAAAACTTAGAATAAAACTACACTAACAAGTGAGGCAAAGAATACTGCAAGGGTTTGAGATGATCCCAAAATCACACCCCTTTTCTACCCTATGACCAGTAAATAAGGTGGTTGGAGGCCAAATATTACTTATATTATTGATACAGCTGATGTTAGAGCATGTTATACAGAGTGTCAGAGCTAAATTATGCTCTCAGTGCCAACCCCCAAATTAGGCCCAGCCAGGAACAAGCAATGCTGAATCTTCACAGACTTTCCACATGGAAGCCTATCCTTATAAAATACCTTAGTGCTGATAAAACTTAATACCTGGAGGACTAGAGAACAAATGCTTCCTGAAAGCAGGAAGGATAGGAAATGTTCACCTTCCCGCTCCAAACTCACTCATCAGACACGGTACAACATTCCCCACCCCATAGTGTGCAGTGGACATACTCAAATGTCCATCCCCAAGGAAAGAAATGTCAGGAAGCAAGAAAGAATTATCCTCCTACCTCACATCCTACCATAGCCTTGCCTTAAAAAGTTTGGAAAATTGTAAGTTGTTAAGAATAAATAACTCATCCAGACAGTAATAGCAACAAGGATGAAGAATTAAATAAATTATTTTATTTTTTTCACATACTCAGATAGCCAATAGGTAATAGAACACTAAATCTCTGTGGTGAGAATTAAATTAGCTAACACGGAGAAAGCACTTAGCACACAGCTATTTCCGCTGTTTGTGAAGATAGTCTTTTAAAGAGTAGAACAAACTATCTGTTCTCTACTCAAAATCTTCCATAGGCTTCAGACTCTGCTCAGATTAAACCTTGAACTATAAAATAACCTACAAAACCCTGTGTAACCTGGCTTCTCCGGATCTTCCTCACATTTCCTATTATTCTCCGCCCTTCACTCAGCTGTTGGCCCATCCCCCAGCATGCCCCGCAGGCTCCCTTCCCAGAGTCTTTTGCACTGACTCTTGCCTTGGTTTGCAATGCTCTTCTCCCGCACAGCTTCATGCTCACCCTCTCCTCGTAGGTCATCATCTCAATGGCTCTTGTCTGATTACAACCCCTATTACCACCACCCCAACCTGCTCAGCACTCTTTATAACTCATCCTCACTTCAATGTTCTCTTTAGCACTTGGCACCATCTGGCATTATAGATATATAATGCACACACAACTTTTGAATGGAGCTCCAGCAGAACACAGATTGATTGTGTTTACGGCTATATTGACAAATTGTAGACTATATGGCAGAGCCAGTGCTCAATAAAATTGTGTGGGATAATTAACACAAGAAATGAACATCCTGCCCAGTTTTCTAAAACTCTACAGACCTTCTGTTTGTAAGTCACCTGGTGTGCTTTTGGGAAAATGCAGATTCTGAGGCCCACCCCAGACCTCCTAAATTAAAATCTGTCAGGCTGGGTCAGGAAATTTTTATCTGCCTGGAAGCACACAGAACTACTGACACCTCCCAACCTAGTCATTTTACAGGAAGGCCAAGGCTACAGAGCTAGTTTGCAGAATATCATCCCATATTATTTCCACTATTTTCATTTGTATCAGCTAAAATGGTGTTAACTTCTCTGGAAGAACTCAGAAAATGGCACTAGCTAGCCTTTGGGGTTCTTACAGAGACATGATGCAACACTAATTAAAATATGTATTTCAGCCCTGACCAGTGTGGCTCAGTTGGTTGAGTGTCATTCCACAAAGCAAAAGGTTGCTGGTTCGATTCCCATTAAGTGCGCATGCCTGCATCGTGGGCATGTGCAAGAGGCAACCAACTGATGTTTCTCTCTCACATCAATGTTTCTCTCCCTCTCATTCTCCCTCCCATCCCCTTTCTCTTTAAATAATAAATAAATCTTTTTAAAATAAAATAAAACATTTATTTCAAATAGTTGCAAAATGAAAAAAGTAAGCAAAAATATGAGTTCTAAAGATTATAAATAATTTTCAGGAAAATATGTTTTAATAATGGAATTTTATTTTATTCTTTTGACCCAAATTTTCCACTACTACATTTTCTTCCTGTAACCATCATCTAGTAACAGAAAGGTTTCAGGTACAACTCTCAGTCAAAGCACACACATAGGTTGAGGGTTTGATTCTATGTCCAGATGTGTACAATCCCAAATCCAAGTACATAAGGGAGACAACCAATCAATGCTTCTTTCCCATTGATGTTCTGTCTTCCTTCCTCTCTCCCTAAAAGCAATGAAAAAAATGTCCTTGGGTGAGGATAAAACAAATATTTTTAATATAAGTTATGAGGATGTAAGAAACATCATGGTAGACTATAGTTAGTAATATAATATATATTTGAAATTTGTTAAGAGAATAGATATCATAAGTCATCACAAGAAAAAAATTGTAACTGTGTGGTGATAGACCTTAACGAAACTGATTTTGGTAATCGTTCTGCAATGTATACAAATATCAAAGTATTGTACACCTGAAACCTTTATGTTATATGTCAATTAACTTAAAAAAAACATTATGTTGTACATCTAAAGCTAATACAATAGTATACATCAATTCTATCTCAATTAAAACAAAAAAATTTTAAATGGCTCATAGGAGCAATATTTCCTGAGCTCTTATTTTAAAAAGAAGTCTAGAAGAAAATGCTCCCCAAAGAAACTAGTAAAGGAGTTGAGGAGGCAGGACCAGGAGGGAAGAAAGCCAAGAAAGGGTACAATGTCATACAAAGTCCAGGCCTCAGCTGCACCCTGCAGGGGACCTCTGGAATGTAGGTTATTGCTCAGGGTTTAGAGTTTATCTCAACTGGAGTCAAAGGATCTGTGCTTTCAGGCCTTTACATAGGTTAAGGCCTGGGAGGGTTGTTGCAGGAGGAATGTAAACTCTGGGTCATTTCCTTTTGTTTTTGCCTGAGCAAAGCAGTCCCAGTACTGATTTCATTTCCTTTGGCTATAAACCCAGAAGTTACAGTAAATGAATTAAGCCAGACACTGAAAGGCAAACTGTGTGACCACACTTATATGTGGAATCTTAAAAAACTTGAACTTAGAACCAGAGAATAGAACAGTGGTTGCCAGGGTTTGGGGGCTTGAGAGGGGGCAGATATTGGTAAAAGGGTACAAACTTTCACTTATAAAATGAATAAGTTCTGGGGATATAATATACAGCATGGTAACTATAGTTAACAGTACTGTATTATATACTTGAAATTTGCAAATAAGCTAAATCTTATGTGTTCTCACCACAAAAGAAAAAAAAGGAAGACAGAAAAGTTAACTTTGTGAGTTGATGACTGGGTTAATTAACTTAATTGTGGTAATCATTTCCCAGTGTATTCATTTGGTTAGAACTTTGTCATGATACGCCAAGGCTGTGGGTTCAATTTCCGGTCAGGGCCCATACAAGAAAGCAATCAATAAATGCATAAGTGAAAGAACAAATCAATGATCTCTCTCTCTCTCTCTCTCTCCCCCTCCCTCCCCTCACCCCCTTCTATCCCTCTCTTCCATTCTCTCTGTAAAACCAAAACCAATAAATTTTAAAAAACAATGTAGACACGTATCAAATTATCACCCTGTACACCTTAAATATATGGGTTTGGGGGATTCTAACTGCCTAAGGACAAATCTCCTAAGAGAGTTGCAGGTGCTGACCATTAAAAAGCACACACAGGTGCTCGCTTCGGCAGCACATATACTAAAAATTGGAACGATACAGAGAAGATTAGCATGGCCCCTGCGCAAGGATGACACGCAAATTCGTGAAGCGTTTCATATTAAAAAAAAAAAAAAAAAAAAAAAAAAAACACACAAGCCCTGGCTGGTAGCACAGAGGATAAGGCGCCGGCCTGCGAACCCAAAGGTTGCAGGTTCGATTCCCCAGCCAGGGCACATAACACGGTTGCAAACCAGGTCTCCAGTCAGGTCTGTGGCTGGAGGCAGGTGAAATGCAACCATACATTGATGTCTCTCTCCCTCTCTGCCTCTCTCCCTTCCCCTCTTTCTAAAAATAATGAAATAAAATCTTTAAAAAAAAAAAAAAAAGCACACAGAAATGTTTTACTAAGGTATCCAAGAGTATCTAGGCAGAACATTGGCAGAGTTCACTACAGTGTATTCAAAAACTAAAAGTCTGGGAAGGAGGGAAATTGTTAGAAATCGCATTATGATACTGGTTTCCAGTATCCCAGAACATTATTTTTTTTTTTCATTTAATAAACTTATTAAGCACCTATGACATGTGAAATACTATGTCAGCCCTGAGGATATAGTAGTGATGGACAACAGAAACACCACTACTGTGTCTTACTGGCACCTATAATCTGACCATGAATAGAAACACTAAATTCATTTCAAGCACTAGAGGACACAAAAATAGGGGAACAATGACAAGTTTGAGAGTTAGAAAAGGCCTCCCTGCAGAAGTGGTATCTAAACTAAGGTTGAAGGGAGAATGGGATGTAGCCAAGCACAGGCGGGGTTAGGGGAAGGTAAGAAGAAAGTATTTCAAGAGATAGAACTTCATGTTCAAAGGCCAGGCAGCACAAAGAGTGGTGAGCTCATGGAACTGAAGGAAACCTGGCATGACTGACATAGAGTGAGTGGCAAAAGGTGAAGTTGAGCACAATGGGAGTGAACAGAATAGCGAGCAGGACAAATTAACACATTGTTGACTGGTCAAGAAAAAATTCGTGTTTTCAAGCACAAATGTTGTGGACTGGTAACAAGTTAACTCGTGTTTGCACTTGCATTAGCTTATACAAGTTTTTAAACTGAGTAATACAGGATTTTGTAAAAGGTTTCTCTTTTTATTTTTTAAGATTTTATTTATTATTTTTAGAGACAGGGGAAGGGAGGGAGGAAGAAAGGGAGAAAAACATCAATATAATGTTGCCTTTCAAGTGCCTCCAGCTAAGGACCTGGCTGGAGACCTGGCTTGCAACCCAGGGACTAGGAATCAAACCGGAGACCCTTTGGTTCGCAGGTGCTCAATCCGCTGAGCCATGTCAGTCAGGGCTGTTTTCTTTCTTTTCTATTTTTATTTTTTAAAAGATTTTATTTAATACTTTCAGAGAGAGGGGAAGGGAGACAGGCAGAGAGGGAGAGAGACATCAATGTATGGTTGCCTTTCACCTGCGTCCAGCTAAGGACCTGGCTGGAGACCTGGCTTGCAACCTGGTTATGTGCTCTGGCTGGGGAATCAAACCAGTGACCTTTGGGTTTGCAGGCCGGCGCCCTATCCACTGTGCCACGGTTGGGGCCCACTTCGGAAAAAGCATGTAAACTTGGAGTCTTGCATGGGCCAGGTTAAACCTGTAAGTACCAACCGGAAGGCCAGGAATGCTGGGTACATACATGTTTCCATGTAAAACCAGTGGCCCTGGGGGGGAAGGGGACTAGATCATGGGTAAATACTTTAGTTACCAGAAGCCAGGCCTGTTCACCCACCTAGCCTGGTCCTTTGTTGTATTCACAACAAAACTGTTTTAAATTTTTTTTTTTTTAAGATTTTATTTCATTATTTTTAGAAAGAGAGGAAGGGAGAGAGGCAGAGAGGGAGAGAGACATCAATGTATGGTTGCTTTTCACCTGCCTCCAGCCACAGACCTGACTGGAGACCTGGTTTGCAACCTGGTTATGTGCCCTGGCTGGGGAATCGAACCTGCGACCTTTGGGTTCGCAAGCCGGCGCCTTAACCACTGTGCTACCAGCCAGGGTAGAAAACTGTTTTAAATTTGAATGAACATCATGACCTGAGTGAGGTCTCCCTGCCCCCTCACTTATTTTTCTGCTTCCCTATAATTAGCATTGATTGACAAGCTACAGGCCTCTGAGTTTGCCCCTTTCAATAAAAGACCTTTGGGAACAAAGAACTGGGCCTTCGGCCTTGAGCCACTGGCCAGCAGATCTTCTTCCCCTTACACAGAGCTGTTTAGGACAGTTTTTGGTTCATCTGCAGCACTTGGGAATTTTACTTCGGGTCAGAGTCCCCCACATGCCACCAGCCGGGAACCAGTTTTCTTTTTTTAAGTATACTTTATTGATTATGCTGTTACAGTTGTCCCAATTTTTCTCCCTTTGCTCCCCTCCACATTGGACCCCCCTTCCCTCCCTCATCCCACCCCCTTTAGTTCATGTTCATGGGCCATGCTTGTAAGCTCCCTGACTTCACCTTTTCCTATATTATTCTTAATTTCCCCCTATCTATCTGGTACCCACCAATTATGTTTCTTAATCCCAAGAACCATTACCCCATTTCGCCCCCTGCCTCCTCCCAGCTGATAGCCCTTCCAATGATCTTCATACCTTGATTCTAATCCTATTCTGGTTGTTTGTTTAATTTGGTTTTATTAATTTATTTTCTTAGATTCTGTAGTTGATAGCTGTGAGTTTGTCATTTTAATGTTCATAGTTTTTATCTTTTTTCTTAAATAAGTCCCTTTAACATTTCCTTTAATAATAGGTTGCTGATAATGAACTCCTTTAGCTTTACCTTGTATGGGAAACAATTCATCTGCCCTTCCATTCTGAATGACAGCTTTGCTGGATAGAGCAATCTTGATTGTAGGTCCTTGCTTTTCATCACTTTGAGTATTTCTTGCCAGGCCCTTCTTGTCCGGAGTTTCTTTTGAGAAATCAGCTGATAGTCTTATAAGAACTCCTTTGTGGGTAACTCTCTTCTCTTACTACTTTTAAGATTCTCTCTTTATCTTTAACCTTTGGTATTTTAATTATGATGTGTCTTGATATGGTCCTCTTTAGGTCTTTCTGGGACTTTCTGTGCATATTTGGGACTTTCTGTTCTTCCTGAAATGTATGTCTATTTCCTTCTCCAAATTTGGGGAGTTTTCCTTCATGTTTTTTTCACACACATTTGCAATTTCTAGCTCTTCCTCTTTTCCTTCTGGCACCACTATGATTTGGATGTTACATGTTTAAAGTTGTTCCAGAGGTTCCTAAGCCTTGACTCGTTTTTGTTGTTGTTGTTGTTTGTTTCTTTTTCTCATTCTGTAGTGGTTGACAGTTTATTTCTTCTTTATGTCCCAAGTCATTGATTTGAACCCCTGTTTCCTTCCCTTCACCACTGGTTTTGTATGGATTTTCCTTCATTTCACTTAGCATAGCCTTCACTTCTTCCCTTCTGCATTTGTCATACTCAAGCATATCTGTCAAGTTTGTGAGCATCTTTATCACCAACATTTGGAACTCTGCATCTGTTAGGTTGGTATCTCCTTATCACTTAGTTCTCCCCCTGGAACCTTAATCTATCTATCCCCTTTTTGGAACCATACTTCCATCTCCTAAACTTGACAGGCTCCTGTGTTTGCCTCTGTGTTTTAGATACAGCTGTCGCACCTGTTATGTTGTGTAGGTATTGGGGCAACCCATTTCATCACATTATGGTGCTTTATATGAGGGAGGGATGTGAAAGAGACCAATGCTGCTTGCTCAGCACTTGGCCCTTTTCCAGGAGCTCTTCCCACTTCCCATATGGGACTGGCACCTCTCTAGCTGTTGCCCTAGCCATGGACCCTAGAGTGGGTGGGTCTAAAATGTTCTAGGACCATTGGGTCCTCTAAAGAAATGGACTCTGCTGAGAGATCAGCAGTTTCTTCCTCCACCCCAACCCCCACCCCCCGGTTTTCACAGTCAGAGGCAATGAGGCTTTATTTTCCCTGGAGCTGGAACCGTGAGCAACAGTCTGGTCTGGTGCTGGGAGTGCTCCCCATGTGTCTCTACTATTTGTTTTAACGTGTGACTGTGCTTTCCACTGGCTGACCACGGCCATGATAGTGCCAAACTATGCTGCCAAACTGTCCTTTCTGTCCTGGCTCCACCCCTCCTACCTGTCCTACCTGTATGGATGAGTATTGCTTGTTTATTGGACTTCCATATAGCTCAGTTTTTTGTATTTTCTGGTTATCTCTAGTTTTGAGGTAAATATATTCCTTCTCAGTTCTGGAGGGAGACACAGCGTGCCTATCTGTGCCTCTATCTTGGCCCTATAAAAGCTTTCCTAATCGTGTTCAATTATGTTTACTTTATGATAAAAAAGTTATTCTTTTCTAGTTATTTCAGGTTTTTTCACAAGTTTAGTATTTAGATTGTTTCACTTTCATATTCAATTCAAAAAAAAAAAAAAAAAAATAGCCAGTGACACGAAATAACTTTTGTATAAAATTGCCAGTCAGCAATGTGTTAAGAATGATATTGCAATCCAAGGACAATGATGAGATTTGAATAGAACTTAGTAGCTAATTAGATGTGAATATGGTGCTTGAAATTATAATACATATTTCTAAGAAAAAATTAAGAATGTAAGAACAAGTTTTGGGAAAAGCATTTTACCACTTTATTCCTTTTTGAAATATTAGCATTTTTATTAATGTTAGGTGCCATTCTGATATTCCAAAACCTCCGAAATCTGTTACATAAAGACACTATTTTTGTTTCATATATATATATATATATATATATATATATATATATATGTATATATATAACATGCATTTTTATATATGTTCAAAATTGTAACAAAGGGTACCTCTAGAAAGTTGGACTGTCAAAGGCTTTTGCTTCCCACTTTGCATTTATCTGTATTGCTTGAATTGTTTCTATTTTATTTTATTTATTTTTTACTTTAATTTGATGTTATTGTTGTATTACTTTTATCCCATTTTCCCCCCACTACTCTCCCCTGCCCCACCCTCCCTATCCCCCCTCCTATAGTCAATCCCACATGTTGTCCTTGTCCACGGGTCATCCATGCTAGTTCCTTGACAAAACTGTTCCCCTTCTTTGCCTCTTTCTCCTCCTTCCCTCTTCCTTGTTTCCATGTCTCTGGTTCTATTTTGCTTGTTTGTTTTGTTTATTAGTCTCCTGTATTGAGTGATATCATATGGTATTTGTCTTTTGCCCCCTGGGTTATTTCACTAAGCATAATACTCTCCAGTTCCAGCCATGTTGTCACAAAAGGTAGGAGTTTCTTCTTTCTGCTGTGTAGTATTCCACTGTGTAAATGTACCAAAGTTTTTTGATCCATTCATCCACTTATGGGCACTTAGGCTGTTCCTAGCACTTGGCTATTGTAAATAGCGCTGCTATGAACATAGGGGTACTTAGCTTCTTCTGAATTGGTGCTTCAGGGTTCTTTGCATTTAATCCTAGCAGGAGAATCACTAGGTCAAAAGGCAGTTCCATTTTTAGTTTTTTGAGGAAATTCCATACCGTTTTCCATAGTGGCTGCACCAGTCTGCATTCCCACCAACAATGCACCAGGTTCCCTTTTCTCCACATCTTTGCCAGCACTTGTTTTTTGTTGATTTGTTAATGATTGCGATTCTGACAGGTGTGAGGTGGTTGTAATTTGGATCTCTCCAATGGCTAATGATGTTCAGCATTCTCTCATATGTCTATGGGCCCTTTGTATGTCCTCTGTATTGTCTGAATTTTTATGAGCATGTATTCTATATAATTATTAAAATTTTGCCTATTATAATACTCAAAAAGAGAGAGAGAAAGAAAATAAGGAGGACCCTCTTTAGAGATGAATGTTAACTAGATAATATGGAAGAAATGATTGAATTAAGAAATCACTCATTTGTCACCACAATGTGATCAATGATTCAAATGGGAATCATCAATAAATGTGAAAGTCATTAAAGGAGATTGGTAGAAAACATGATGTTTTTAGGAGATTGATTATAATAAATGGTCCCAGTTCTTCTCCTCCTATAGCCATAGTTCTTACACTATGATTCTGTAGCCCCCTCATCAAGAAATGAAATGTATCTTCCCCTGCATCTTAACTTGTGATTTGTTTTGAGCTATGGAATGTGATCTATGGAAGGTGTGTCAGTTCCTAGCTTAGGCTTCACTTACTTTCACTTCTTGTCCTAAAACCCTACCATTGTCATGAGGATAAACACAGGCTAGCCTGCCAAGGAGATTCAAGGTGCCACAGGCAATAGTGGGTCAACGCCCCGGAGCAGAGCCACCTAACCAATCCATAGCTGGCCACAGATGTATAAGAAAGTGCAGCTGAAACCAGAAGAATTGCCCTCTGAACTGAACTGCAATTGCCAACCCTCAGAATCATGAGCTAAATATATCACTGTTTTAAGCCACTCAGAATTGAGGTTTGTTATGCAGCATTAGCTAACTCATCTAAAATCACACATATTATTCATTAATTGCAGAAATAAAATATATGTGTCATTCAAAAGAGTGACCGGTATTCACCACCTTAACCCTCATTAAGAGTGGAACAACATGACATTATTGTTTCCTTCCATATGCAATATCAAATATACAATATGAACACTAATATACTGTTGCCAAAGTTCTTCAAACTAAAGCAGTAAGGCAGCATGAAGTAATTAACAAATCAAAAACCTGGAAATTTTACCAGGTGCTTGGCTGTGGTCTTTTAAGAAGGTAAAATGTATCATGAAAAATAAAAGCAAGAGGCTCTAGCTAGGGTGGCTCAGCAGATTGAGAGCCAGCCTGTGAACGGAAGGGTCACTGGTTTGATTCCCAGTCAGGGCATATGCCTGGGTTGCCAACCAGGTCCCCAGGTGGGAACTGGTGAGAGGCAACCATATATTGATGTTTCTCTCCCTCTCTTTCCCCCTATCTTCCCTCTAAAAAGAAATAAAAATAGAAACTTTAAAAAAAAAACTTATAAAAAAATAAAGGCAAGAGACTTCCAGTCAAGATGGCAGCAAGGACAGACATGACCTGCCTCTTCACACAACCACATCAAAATTGCAACTAAAATATTGAACAATCGTCACTCAGAACCATCAGAAATCAAGTTGAATGGATTCTTGACAACTAAGGAATTAAAGAAACCACACTTATCCAGGTAGGAGGGATGAAGACCAGGATTGGGCTGGCCCTTCACCCACATGTGGTGGCTAAAAATTCAGGAAATATATCTTAGGAGTGAGGAGTCCCAGCTCCACAGCAGGATGCCCAGCCCAGGGTTCCAGTGCCAGGAAAATAAGTCCCTACTACTTCTGGCTGCAAAAACCATGGGGTTGAGTCAGTGGGAGTTCTGGAGGTCCAAGCAGTTCCTCCTTTTTTTCTTTATAACATTTCAAATGTTTATGTATTTACTTATTTTTTAATATTTTATTCATTATTTTTAGAAAGAAGGGCAGAAAGGGAGGAAGAAAGGGAGGGAAACATCAGTGTATGGTTGCCTTTCACCTGCCTCCAGCTACGGACCTGGCTGGAGACCTGGCTTGCAACCTGGGTATGTGCCCTGGCTGGGAATCAAACCAGCGACCTTTGAGTTCACACACCGGTGTCTATTCACTGAACCACCAGCCAGGGCTGCCAAGCAGTTCCTCTTAAAAACCCACACATGGAATCATCTACTCAGACTCACTCTCTCTGAGCTCCAGCACTGGGGTAGCAGCTTGAAAGGCACCAGTGGCATACAGGGAACTGAAGTGTCTGGCATCAGGCGAGCAAAGGCCATTGTCCCTTTTCTAAACCCTCCCCACACAAAGCCACAAAGCCAGCAAGCTGGTGCAATATCTGACACTTCATCAACCCGGGTAACACTGTTTGACCTGCCTTAGTGATCCCAGAGACTCTGCCCCACCCAATACTGGCCCACCTAGCTGCTTTTCCATATGAATGGTTTGTCTTGCTCTGTTCCACAACTTCCTAAATCCTCTCAAACAAGCAGCAGCTGCCTCAGTGAGCCCCAGGCCAGGCACTAGCAGCAGCCAGCCTAGATTCACAGCTTGGCTTCACCTGGGAATCTCCAAGCCCAGCACAAGTAGCAGCATCTCAGAATGCTTTATAGCTCAAGTAGGGCACCTTGGCCTGCAACACTCAGTAAACCCCATGGCCAGCGCACCTAGTGGACAGCTACAGACCATGTCGGAGCACCACCACCCTGCCCCAACACAGCTGATCCTCCACAGAGGGCACAGGTTGGTGGTCAGTGGTCACAGCCAGTCCTTGCAGCTGACTGGCCTGGGTAAATCCCTCCCATTGATCTGCCAACAGCAACCAAGGCTCAACCACAAGAGGAGGTTGTAATCAGCCCACACGAAGGATGCACCTCAAGTACCCATCTTGGGTGATTGGGGAGGCTGTGCCACTGGACCCTATAGGACACCTACTACATTAGGCCACACTACCGAGACAGGGAGTCAAAGCAGCTCTACGTAATACACAGAAGCAAACACAGTGATGCTACCAAAACAAGAAGACAAAGAAACACGGTCCAAATGAAAGGCCAGATCAAAACCCCAGAGACAGGACTAAACAAAATGGAGATAAGCAACCTATCAGATGCAGAGTTCAAAACATTGGTTATAAAGGGTGCTCAAGGAACTTAGTGAAAACCTGGGCATAAAAAGGATCCAGTCAGAAACCAAGGATACATTAATTGAAATAAAGAGCATTTTACAGGGTAATAATAGTAGAGTGGATGAAGCTGATCATCAAATCAATGACTTGGAAAATAAGGAAGCAATTGTAATAGCATAATCAATAAAATAGAATTTAAAAAATAAAGACAAAAGAGACATTACACTTCTGGAGGCTGGGAAGTCCAAGATCAAGTCAGTGGTAGATTAGGTGGCTGGTGAGAGCCTGTTTCCTGGATCCTAGAGGAACATTTTGTCCTTGTGTTCTCACATGACTGGAGGGGCAGGGAGCTCTTCAGGGTCTCTTTTATGAGTACTAATCCCACTCATGAGGGCCCAACTATCATGACCTAATCACCTCCTAAAGGCCTTACCTCATACTACCATGACACTGTGGGTTAGGTTTCAACCTATAGGTGTTTGGAAAAATACATTCAGGCTAAAATACCAGCCAACCCACAGAATGAGGCATAATTTTTGTTTGGCTCTATTAAGCTTTAGGATGACATCTAACACAGCAATAGATAACTGAAACACAGATCTTTGAAAAAAAAATCCTATAAGGTAATTCCCATTATTATCCACATCTTGGATATGAGAAAACTTAAGAGAGTTTAACTTGTCCAAGGTCACAGAATTCAGAAGCGGTGAAACGAGTTAAAATCTGTGTAGGTCTGATACAAAGGCCTAACTCCTGAGTATTTCATTATAGAGCTTCTGGCCAAGGCCAATCTGTGCCCTAAGATATAAAATAAAGTATAAAATCCAGTTTACAGTTAAGAGATCTAGAGAAAATGTGTTCAGAACAGGAAGGAACAAACACCTTCACCATAACCCTGTCACCTGGAGGCACAGGGTTTCTTTCTACTCAGAAAGTACTGTTGCAAACAGCTTCATTAGGTAGGGTTCATCCCAGGCAATGAGTGTCAGGGAATGCAGAGACTTTTACAAAAAATAGCCTCCCTCCCACAGACAGCGAAGGGAAGAAAGATGTTAAGACCAGGCATGAAAACTAACACATGGACTCAGTTGGTTATCATGGTTCAGGAGAAAGAAGTCTTTGAAGATTAAAAACCAAGGGTGAAAAGATGTTCAACATCATTAGTCATTAGAGAAATGCAAATTAAGATTAAAATAAGGTATAACTGTGTACCTCTTAAAACAGCTAAAATTAAAGAGTGACAATGCCCAATTCTGGCAAGGAAGTGGAGCAACTAGATCTCTCACACATTGCTTGTGCAAATGTAAAAGACAGCCTTAATTGGACAGTTTCTTATAAAGCTAAACAAACTACTCCCATACAATCTAGCAATCCCACTCCCAGGCATTTATCCCAGAGAAGTAAAAATGTATGTTCACACAAAAACCTGTACATGGAGTTCATAGCAGCTTTATTTATAATAGCCAAAATCTGGAAGCAACCAGAATATTCTTCGATGAGCAAATGGTTCAATAAACTGTGGTACCTCCATTGCATGGAACATTAACCAGTAATAAATAGGATTGAAACAGCATCTTAGATGGATCTCAAGAGCCTTATGCTAAGTGAAAAATGCCAATCTGAAAAGCTTAAAGGAAAGTCACATGCTGTGTGATTCCATTTATATAACATTCTCGATGTGACAAAATTACAGTGATGGAAAACAGATTAGTCAGTGGTGTTGCCAGGGAAGAGAGAGAGTGGGGAGGAAAGGGTTGGGTCTAGCTGTAAAGAGGTAACAAAAATGAGATCTTTGTGATAATAGAATGGTTCTCAATCATGACTGTGGTAGTAGCTAGCCAATTCGACAAATGAAATAAAATGGTATAGAACTATACACACACATTCTATCAATGACAGTTTTCTAAATAGTTTTGATAACTTCACTTTAGTCATAAAAGGGGTAGCCATTGACGGAAACTGGGAGAAGGGTACATGGACTTCTCTGTACTACTTACTGTGAATTAATAATTGTTTCAAAATAAAAAGGTAAAAAAATTACAGGGTAAAATATACCTCAATGAAGTCAACTTGAAAACTAATGAGAGGAAATCAAATAAATTAATCACTTGTTTATTCTTACTTGTATTTTCCCTGGCTCCAAGTCTTTGGTTTGTTTATATTCTATTTAATTTTTGTAAAGATTTAATTTATTTATTCTCAGAGAGAAGGGGAGCAAGAGAGAGAAGGAGAGAAACACCAACGTATGGTTGCCTCTGGCCCCCAACAAGGAACTTGGCCAGCAACCCCAGCATGTGCCCTGGCTGGAATTGAACCAGCCACATTTTGATTCAGAGTCCTGCACTTAATCCATGGAGCCACACCAGCCAGGGCTGTTTATACTCTATTGTATATGTTCTGGTTGTGAGCCAACAAAAGTACTTTGTGAAATATGGTATAAAAAAAACAATAAATATTACTTTGCTTTTAGCCAGCAATTATCAATCACTTACAGTCCCCCAGGCACTGTGACTAATGCCTGAACTCATGCTCTGCTCCACCTCTGGACACATCCCACCCCTCCACTCCACTCCTCCCCCTCCACACAGTCCCTACCCTAGTTCTCTCCCACACTTCATTGCTTGTTCTTGGATCTTTTATCAAAACTTAAATTGTATTTCATCAAGAAAAAGGAGAAGGCAGGAAACAGAAGTCTTTGGTTGCCACCAGGAAACACTGAGGAGGGAGTGCCTGCAGAGGCAGCTAACACAAGAAGGGCAGTGTGCTGAAGGGGCTGGATGTGTGTCCCAAACTAGTCCCATGAACTATTTTGTAGTGCCAGATTCAAGGCTGCTCATTTTATTCTCACCCTACTCACTCTGGAAGCTCAAATTCATACCATTATTCCCAGGAAGGATTAATGCAAATCTCCCACCAAAGCTGGGAAAAAAAGACTCAGACAGCAATGGCATCTTTTTAAATATGAAAGGTATTCCTTAGTTAGTGGTATAATATTGTATCAAATTCAGTGTGAATGCAGATCCCAGAGCAGTTACTCAGGGACAGTCAGTGATCAACGGTAATTATTCCAGGCCCCTGGACTTGAGACTTGGATGACACTTGAAGGAACAGGGGATGTCCAAGGAATGACATCAGCTATTGCTTTTTTAAAATCTAAGCCCTGGCTGATGTGGCTCAGTGGACTGAGGGCCAAAAGGTCACCAGTTCAATTCCCAGTCAGGGCACATGCCGGGGTTGCAGGCTGGGTCCCCAGCTGGGGAAGTGCAAGAGGCAACTGATAGATGTATCTCTCACAAACTGATGATGTCTCCCTCCCTCTTTTTCTCCCTCCCTTCCCTTCTCTCTAAAAGTAAATAAATAAAATCTTATAAAAAGTCATTTTAAAAAGGAGTGTGCATTGTCCGTAGATAATATAAACACAGTAATAAAACTCTAAAAATCAGTCAGCACTTAATTATCACTCTGCACCAGCAATTCTGAACAATGTCAATGATAAAACTTCTCCAAAATAAAGTGAGTCCAAGTTTTAAACGATTGCTCTAGTAACTTTTGAGTTTTAGTAATATTTAAGCTTCAAGTTGGACCTTTTTGGTCCACACCTTTTAGAAAGCGTTGCATTCTATGTGGGATTTAACTGAAGAATTCCCAGCTATACAATTGCCCCCAGGCACAAACACACTCAGTAGCTATTGCCCCTCACTTAGAGAGTAACATCTGGAATTACTTCAGATAACTTGCATCCTTCCTGTCTCCAGCCCCTGGGGTATTCCATATGCCTCTGTTTAAATAGTACATTTGAGATAAATAAGCAACAGCAGCACAGCACTAATGTCCTAGTTCAGGCTGCCATAGGAAAGTACCATGGGTAACCCGAGAAATCAGAATTTATTTTCTCACAATTCTGGAAGCTGAAAGTTTGAGGTCATGGTCCATTTATAGTGAGGGCTTTCTTCCTCGCTTGCCGATTGGAGCCTCTCACTGTGTGTTCACATGTTTCAGAGAAAAACAGGCCCTTTGGCCACTCTTACAAGGGCACAATCTCATCATAAGGGCCCCACCCAGAGGTCAAATATGCTAGGTAATGCTACTGCACGGAGTAATTCCAAGGAGTCTAGAAACCCGTAAACAACCAAATATTATCTGCAAGCTGAATAAATGGTAGAACTCACATTACCTATATTATCACAAAATGTATGAATATATGTATTACTATTCAGATGTACATGGAACTTCCACAGACCATTGTCATATCTTTGAGGGACCTTGGCTTACTCTTTTCTAGAGGGAGGGACAAATACAGCTTATTTAAGGTACTTTTAAAGGTTTTGCTCAATACCTCTCATTCTCTTCGCAGCCACCTGGCCACATGGGTGTATTCGTACCCTCATTAACTTTCTCCTATCTGTGACTAAGTGCTCCTATTTCTGTCTAACTTGTTCCTCCCTGACTTCTTTTTATCTACTTTTTCATGAAGATCTAATTCAAATGACCCCCTTTAGGAAAGTCTCCCTTGAGATATCATGATCTACTTAGTTGCTCCCTTTGTTCCACTCTAAGGCCATTTGTTCCTATCTGCATTACAGTATTGCTCATGTCACTATAAGAGTGAAATGGTTAAACAATAAACTAGGAACAAAAATTTAATTTTACTCAGGAAAAAAATGAGTGTCCATCTCCACAATGAGGAAAACAATCCTCTTCTTGAACCCTGAATCAGTTAGTGCCCATAGTAGACATACTCTAGGGTGGCTTTACAATTCCTGCCTTAGTATGCATGTCTTTATATAACTCCTTCCCTTGACTTGCTTCTAACGATAGAATATAACAAAGATGGCATTGCTCATGTGATCACATGGCAAAGGTGCAGCATGAAGTTAAGGTTCCTGACCCCTAATTAGTTGATTTTGAGTTCATCAAAAAGCATGTTTTCCCTGGGTGAGCCTGACCTAATCAGGTAAAGCCTAAAGAGCGTGTGAATGTCACGGGCCTCAAAGCAGCCACTCTCTCCAGTGTTGGTTCTAAGAATCAAGCTGCCGTGAATTCTACAGCCTCGAGAAAATGAATGCTGCCAACAACTAAGACATGGGAGCGGATCCTCCCCCACTCAAACCACCAGAAAGCATGGTCCTGCCAACACCTTGATTTCAGCCTTATGAGATTCCTAGCAGGGGACCTAGCTAAGATATTTCTGGACTTCTGACCTACAGAAGCTGTGATAGTAAGTGAAGGCCATTTTGAGCTGTTAATTATATGGCAATTTGTTACGTAGCAATAGAAATCGAATACTGTGGATTTTTGCCCTTAAGAAAATCTCTGCCTCGAACTGGTTTAATGAGCAAGAAAATTTATTTTCTCATATTAACAGGAAGTCCAGAAGTACTTCAGACTTCAAACTGGTTTGTTCAGAGGCTCAGTTCTGTCATCAAAGATCCAGACTCTTTGCATCTCACCACTCTGCTATCCTAGAAATGGCTGAGCCTCAGCCTCCTTGGAACATGGCTCCAGCAGCTGCAGGTGTCACATTTAGAAACATGAAAAGGATAAAAAGAGTATTAATTTGTAAGGCCTGCTCATGAAGAGTGAGAAAACTTTCCAGGAGCTCCCAGCAGATTGTCCTTCTTGTCTCATTGTCCAGAGTCACACATCCATTCCAAATCAGCCTCTGACCAGAAGAAAAGGGTTAGCCACCCATGCTGGCTCTGCCCCCAAGGCAAGTGGGCAAGGGGGCAGCCAGGTACCAGAACCAAATCAGGATTCTGTTAGGGAGAAAGGGGAGAAAAAACCCAACATATCCACTACAAATCTGAAGAGTTACTCTGTATACAAAGACAAAATGTACGAAACCTCTGGCCCATCAGCACTGGCAGAATGAATTATATACTAGAGCCTCTAAATTAGAAAAAGGCAAGGAGAGGGGTAAAAACAAAGAAACTGGTCCATGGCAATAAGCAACTAACAGCATCTTTTAGTGAAAATTAATGAAGACATTTAAAATATTTGCCAAAAGTTATCATTAAAGTCTGTTGCACCAAATAAATACATAAAGTATTAAGAACTGACACTAAGACTGAGATTGCTCCGCAACCAATGATAAGAAATCTAAGACAATAAAGTTACAACCTCATAGAGAGTAGCAGGGAGCAACAACATTGCAAGATGCATTAAAGATAAACAAAACAAAAGATGGAAGAATAGAAATCCATACTAGACATACTGCTTAAGGATTTTTATCAGGTCCAGAGAGAGAAGGAATTAGAAATTAGTATCAAAGCTTTCTCTAGCCCTGGCTGGTGGCACACTGGATAAGGTAGCGGCCTGTGAACCCAAAGGTCGCTGGTTCCGTTCCCAGCCAGGACACATAACCAGGTTGCAAGCCAGGTCTCCAGCCAGCTCTATAGCTGAAGGCAGATGCATGACCACCATACATTGATGTCTCTCCCTTCCCCTCTCTCTAAAAATAATAAATGGAACCTTTAAAAAACAGCAACAACAACAACAAAAAAAAACAAATCAAAACAAAAAATCCTTCTCTAGCCCTGGGCAGGTGGCTCAGTTGGTTGAAGCATCATCCCATACACCAAAAGGTTGTGTATTTGAGCTCCAGTCAGGGCATACATCTAGGCTGCAGGTTCCCTCTCTGGTTGGAGCCTGTAGGGGAGGCAACCAATAGATGTTTCTCTCTCACATGGATGTCTCTCTCTCCCTCTCCTTCCCTCCCTCCCTCCTTCTCTCTTTCTGGCATCAATGAGCATATCCTCAAGTGAGGATATAAGGAAAAAAACTCTTCTCTATATATTGATAGTATGTGGTTACCCATAATTTAATAGCATAGTAATTTGCATACAATTATTATTCTATGGGTTTCAGTCCTAAGTGTAATTACTCCTCTTGGTATGGTTTGAGATAATTTATGTAAAGTATTCAAGGCATAAAAACAAATTATGTCATCATGCACTTAATGAACTGCCTTAATTTAAAAAAACTTTTAGCCCTGGCTAGTAGCACAGTGGATAAGGCACTGGCCTGCGAACCCAAGGGTCGCTGGTTCGATTTCCAGGCAGGGCATATAAGGAGGTTGCAAGCCAGGTCTCCAGCCAGGTCCCTAGCTGGAGGCAGGTGAAAGGCAACCATACATTGCTGTTTCTCTCGCTCTCTGCCTCTCTCCCTTCCTCTTTCTCTGGAAATAATAAATAAATCTTTAAAAAAAATTTTTTTTAAATCATTGTGACTACCTTGGAAACCCCAAGATACACAGAAACCTGCCCCCTCATAAACTGTAGATAAAAAAATATATTTTATGCCCTGGCTGGTATGGCTCAGTGGATTGGTGCCAGCCTGTGAACCCAAGGGCTGCTGGTTCGATTCCCAGGCAGGGCACATAACCAGGTTGCAAGCCAGGTCTCCAGCCAGGTCCATAGCTAGAGGCAGGTGAAATGCAATCATACATTGACGTTTCTCTTTCTTCCTTGCTCCCTGCCCTTCTCTCTAAAAAATAAATAAATCTTTAAATATATCTATGTGTGTGTATATATATATATATATATGTAGTATCTAATCATTACATTGTACACCTTAAACTACATATCAATAATATCTCAAAGCTGTAAATTACTATTAATTTAAAAATAGGTTAAAGAGAGCTATGGAATATTCTCTAAACATCTTTAAGAAATAAATCTTGACTAGAGTATCCTTTTATTTCTCAGGAACTGCTGACTGCTCTCTTCCTAAGGATATACGCAGGAGTGTAAGTGGGTCAGTTAAGGAGGTCTGGAAAGTAGAGTGACTTCTAGGTTTTTTCTAATTCCCCTTCCAATAAAAAGTTAATGGTACCCAATGACCCACCTGCCCATTAATTGGCCATTCACAGTCTTCACCATGCTCAGGAAGTGGTGACAGACAGGATTGCAGAAGAGAGAACTAAAACAAGGTGAACGCAAGACAACTTCTTCCCACTGGCTGTCTTCAAGTCCACCCACTACCCAGATCTCACCGTCACCTGACAACCAGGGGCTGACTAGTTTATGACTTTCCTGGGATAGTTTGGAGTTTAGGGGTGAAGGGTATTCCTTCTCTCAACACAGTGGAAACAGACAGGACTAGCAAAGAGACACTAGAAGGAAAAACAGAATGGCCTCTGGAGTCATCCCAGCCTTCCCCGTTCCCACTGCCCCTCCCGACCCTGGTGAGTCGGCTCGCCGGATGCAAGCGGGCCAGCATCTTTAGAGTTGGCAATTCGTGGATTCAAGGAGTCCTCACATTAGAACTGGCGACACTGCCTAGCGCGGTCAGGACCTGACGGTGGAGAGATGGAAAGCACACCAAGGCCGCCAGAGGGCGTGGGTGATGTACCATCCCGACCGGGAAGGCGAGGTGGTCGGCCTCCGAGGGGTAGCCGATGCCGGGAGGAAGCGAGAAGGCTGGGCCCTGCCTCACCCCGAAGCTGCGGGCCTTTGCGCACCGGCACCTGCCCTTCCATTCCCATCCAGCGCAGGACCCCATCCGAGTCCGGTCGGCAGGGCGACCCGGGCGTGCCGGAGCCCGGAAGGTCCGAGGGCGGTCTTGGCTCTATCACGACCTCGAAGTCTCCTGCGGCGGAGGGGGGCGGGGGATCGCCCGGATCTTCAGAGAGGAACGCCCGGAGGGCCAGGCCGCAGGACATTCCCCAGGCGGGCGCTGCTCCCCAGCATCCGGCCGCCGCATAACAATGGCCGGAGGGACTACGGCGCGGAGGGGGCGAGGGAGCGGGGCGCAGGGGCGTTGGAAGCCCCGCCCCTCGGCCGGCTCCCTGACAGCGCTGCCGGGTCGCGTCGCCTGCTCCCCGCCCCTCCGAGCCCGGCACCAGGCGGGGCTGCGGCCGGAGCGAGGCGGTAGTGCCGCTGCTGCCGCAGCTGCTGCTCTGCAGAGCGGGGCCGGGGGCGGCGGCCGGGGCGCCCTCCCTCCCAGCCTCTCCCGCCGCTATGAGCCAGGGAAGTCCGGGGGACTATGTCCCCCTGGAACCCACCTCCACACCCTCAGCGCCCCCCAACCCTTTCGTGCATGAGCTACACCTCTCCCGCCTCCAGAAGATTAAGGTAAGGTGTGGGCGGGGGACCTCGGGAGGGCCCCGGTGGATAGGGAAAGGCGGCCGTTTAGAGCCCTGGGGAAAACAGGGGTGGGGTCCGGAAAGGAGGCTCGCGGGGCGAGAGGCCAGGGGTGTGCGCGTGGGGGTGGCGAGGGGGATGAGCTAGGAGTCCTGGAGAGGACCCCGGCTCGGGCGATCGACAAGCTCCAAGATGTGGGAGAATTGTAGGTGAGGATAGAGGACTGATGGAGGACACCGGCAAGGCGAATTACATCTTGCGGAGGCCGGGGACACGGGGCAAGGCCGATGGGCTAGGATGGGGTTGAAGGCTACGGAAAGCGTGGGATGGGGGCAGGGGCGTGCCGAATGCTTCTCCAAGGCTCTGAATTAGAGGAAACGAGCTTCTGGGCCCAGAGTCCACGCTCCTGTGTCCTTTCGACACCCCCCTCCTTCCACTCACCCTCCCCTTCGCCGCCAGCCCCGCACTGCAGCACCTCCTGGTGAGGGGGGGAAGCCTGAGGAGGGGGTTGGCTACAGGAAGTGGAGGGTCGCACCCGCCTAGCTGAACTGATGAGAGGTCTGGTGCGTGTCCAAGGTTTCTGCTGCCATTACTTCCCCTGAGGCGGGCTACTGGGGCCTGGTTTGTTTACCTGCACTCTCCCCTGGGCAGCCCTGGGAGTCACCCAGGCTCCAAGCAACCCCTGGCCTTTGCAGAAGGACTGAACTCTTCTCTTCCCCCATCCCCCAGTACTGGGTAGGGGCTGTTGGGCAGACCTAGAGACTGCCAGTGGCCTGAAAAGTGGATCTCTGCGTGTTCCAGCCCTCTGCCTCCCAGGCCCAAAGTGGAAAGAACCGTTCTCCTGGTTTCTGTTGGACCTGGGAGCTATTTATGGAATGGGACGTGGGTGAGGAGGAGCTATCTCTAGCCTCCTGCATAAAGCACTGTGCTGGGCCGTTCACATGGGTTATCATTAAATACTCTTAACAGCCTATCCAAGTTCTAGATGCATTTTATGACATTCGATTTTATAAGTGGGTTGGAGACCAACTGAAAAATAAGAAAATGAGGCCCCTAATCCTCTTCTTTTATCCATTTGTTCTTGTTGCTATCTTCATCCCACCTTGGATGCCAACTCAGTCTCCTGTTCCCACACCACCTGTCTTCTGATCTTCAGTGGCTGGGGGCTCTTTGCTTCTAGGTCCATCCTTGTGGGAGGAAAGGGGAGCCTTGGAGGGAGCCTCTCCCAGCCCTGAAGTGACCTTTTCTCCCGCCCTCTGCAGTTCTGCCTCCTAGGGGCATTACTGGCCCCCATCCGAGTGCTTCTGGCCTTTATTGTCCTCTTTCTCCTCTGGCCCTTTGCCTGGCTGCAAGTAGCTGGTCTTTCTGAAGAGCAGCTTCAGGAGCCACTTACAGGATGGAGGAAGTAAGTGGGGAATCAGCCCCCAGACACCCAATTTCTCACTTCTGTTTGCTGCTGTTTGTTATGCTCCCTCTTTGAGAAGAACAGGAGGGAGGGTTCTGAAGTCGTGGTACCCAGCCTGGCAAGGTGAGATGGGTCAGCCAAGCTCAGAGCTGATACCCAGGATCTCAGCACTAAGTGATGTGCTCTGATAAGCTGCAAAGCAGCCAGGAACTTCCACCTTGGCCAGAGTAGTAGAAGGCAAAAGGGCAGGCACTTGCTTTCTAGGTGCCTAAGCCTGGGGAGGCAGGGGGAGGAAAGGATTAGGTTCTGCCTCCACTGACACCCCACCCCACCTTGCCCTGCAGGACTGTGTGCCACAACGGGGTGCTGGGACTCAGCCGCCTGCTCTTTTTCCTCCTGGGGTTCCTCCGGATTCGAGTTCGGGGCCAGCGGGCCTCTCGCCTCCAAGCCCCTGTCCTTGTTGCCGCCCCCCACTCTACTTTCTTTGACCCCATTGTTCTTCTGCCCTGTGACCTACCCAAGGTTGTGTCCCGAGCTGAGAACCTTTCTGTGCCTGTCATTGGAGGTGAGAGTTTATGAGGGGTGAAGGGGAGAGAAGAAAACTCAGGACAGAAAAAAAAAAAACAAAACAGGAACAGATGGACATTCTCTGGAGAGAAGAACTGACCTCAAGGTTGGGGGAGACATTAAAACGAGATTGACTGATTCGGGCAAATGCAACGCAAATTAACATCATTTGTGAACCCACCTCCTAGACTCCGAAGGCTGGGGCTTAAGAGGGTGTTGGTGGGAGCTCTCATCGGTTCCCTGAAAGGACAGCACACAAGAAGAGAAGGGGCCCCAGGGCAAAGAGATAGTAACTGAGAAGCGTCTAGTGTTGAAGGACAGGAGGCTGCAGGTGTTCAGGCCCCGTGATGGGAACCAAGTGACTCCTTGTTTCCTCCCTGGACCCCAGCCCTTCTTCGCTTCAACCAAGCCATCCTCGTATCCCGGCATGACCCGGCTTCTCGGCGCAAGGTGGTAGAGGAAGTCCGGAGGCGGGCTACCTCAGGAGGCAAGTGGCCCCAGGTGGGTGAAGGGATAGTAAGACTCTCCGCACCTTTTATGTGCTCCTAGAAAGGCTTCTTTTTCCTCTCTCCTCTCCTCCAGCCTACCCTACCTCATTCTACTCCCTTGGTTTTTTCCTCAGGTACTGTTCTTTCCGGAGGGCACCTGTTCCAATAAGAAGGCTTTGCTTAAATTCAAACCAGGTGAATAAAACGATAGTGGATGGTAGGGTTGTAAGGGAAGGGGAGCCTCAGGTTTGAAGAGGGATTCTGGAAAATCTCAAGAAGTTGGGGCAGTGGGGTGGAAGACAAGGAACCACCTCACTGACACTGAAAGGTCTCAAAAGTCAGAGAAAATTATAAAAGAAATGGGAGCAAGGCCAGCTCTCATTTGAGAACTGTCCCAGACTCCTACACTTCAAGCCCTGGAGTTACCTCCAGCACTAACCTCTGTCGGGGGGGTGGGGGTGGAAATGGGATTTAGGAGCCTTCATCGCAGGGGTTCCTGTGCAGCCCGTCCTCATCCGCTACCCTAACAGTCTGGTGAGTCTTAGTCCAGGAGAGGGAGGAAGGGGAGCATGAATTTACCATAATGGGTGAAAACTGTTAGTGCCATGATGTGGTATGTGTGTGGAGGTGGGATCAGGGCACTTTGGGGCCTCTGCTGAAATGATCGGCCAGTTCCAAGGAAGAAAAATAATGCCTTTCTCCCTTCACCTCTTTTTCTCCCATAGGACACCACCAGCTGGGCTTGGAGGGGCCCTGGAGTGTGAGTTCTGGTGGTCCTGGGGTGAGGGTGCAGAGCAGGGTTCCTCAGAGAATTCCTGGCCCATCTTCCAATCTCCAGACAAGGCCAATGCTCCTTCATTCTTAAATGAGAGACCTCTAGAGAAGATGTCTATTTCCCACTGTTTTGTTCCGATCTCCCATTGTGACCTAAAAGTGCTTTGACCTATCCCACCTAATCATTCCCGTGGTGACTATAGCTCCTGTTAACTTTCCTCTCTGTTTCTAAGTGATTTTCTCACTCAGTCTTATTGAGAACCACCACCATCAGGCTTGCCTTTTTTCCCTTCCCCAGTTACTGAGACCTCTTCTTACCTGCAGTTCTTCCTCTGTCACATTCCTGCAAAGCTTCTCACTTTTCCTCCCACCTTTCTGGTCCTTCCTTCTGTCTCCCAACTGCATATTTCCCCAGTGATTTTACAGCTAGTTCATTTTTATATCCGTGTTCTGGGTGGGAGAAATTCAAAAGAGAGAGAAGTGAGCATCTGAAGTCTTTCTTCTCTTAGACTCAAAGTCCTCTGGCTCACAGCCTCTCAACCCTGTAGCATCGTGGATGTGGAGGTATGACCCCCATGGTAGGGTGGGAGAAATGGGCACCCTCTGGCCCCTGAAGCTTTGGGAGAAGAGGGTGAGAATACTCACCCTGGCTTTGAGGTCCTAATGAGAAGTGTGTGTGTGTGTTTCAGTTCCTCCCTGTGTACCACCCCAGCCCAGAGGAAAGCAGGGACCCCACCCTCTATGCCAACAATGTCCAGAAAGTTATGGCACAGTGAGTATTCCACTAAGTATTTCCTGGGGCAGCTATACAGGGCAAAGGGCCCGCAGAAGCAGGAGGCCGAGGTGTCCAAGCAGAGATGGGGGAGTGGGCAGTGGGAAGGGCCTTTGGGCAGCTGAGACTGGGGTGGAGGCAGGTCTTCAGGCCCCATGTCGTCTCCTTAGTTAGCTGGTGAGTCAGTAATGGACACTCAGAAGATTCTTCTGCCTCATTCCCCCTCCATTCCATCCATCTTCATCCTGTAGGGCCCTGGGCATTCCAGCCACAGAGTGTGAGTTTGTGGGGAGCTTGCCCGTGATTGTGGTGGGCCAGCTGAAGGTAGCTTTGGAGCCACAGCTCTGGGAACTGGGAAAGATTCTTCGCAAGGCTGGGTAAGTGACCTTGAAGATGAGCAAATGAGCAATGGCATGTATACCCCAAAAAAGGAATGAGAAGAAAAGGTAGAGTGGGAAGGAGGAAGGAAAGTCTTTCAAAAAAAAAAAAAAAAGTGGGAAAATAGAAGAATTTTTAAGAGACAATGGAGGAAAAGGAAGGAGAGGGAAAAGGGGGAACGATATGCATTTGCCCCAGGAAATAAAGGAAGCATGGCTCTCAAGGGACTATGAGTCAGAGTATATCTTAGAAAAACACCAGATGTACCTGCACTGGAAAACTCTTGGGACTGGGGCCAAGGTCCTGCTGGGTGGTATGCCCAGAAAGGAACTGAGTCAGCTCTCTGTCTTCAACAATTCCATTGTAGGCTGTCCCCTGGCCATGTGGATGCTGGGGCAGAGCCAGGCCAGAGTCGAATGATCACCCAGGACGAGTTCGCCAGGCAGCTACAGCTCTCTGACCCTCAGATCGTGGCCAGTGCCTTTAGCTACTTCCAGAAGGTAAAGGACCTGGGGTGAGGAGCGGGCAGAGCTCAGCATTTAAGGATGGTACATGGGTGGCCATGTCAGTAGCAGTGAATGGCCGATTTGGAGTCTGTGCTGAATATTCTAACAGCTGTTGTCAGATGGCCAACTTCTGAGGTCCCCTGGGGAGTTCATTTTTTTATAGAGTATCCAGTGCATCATTGAGCAATGTTTTAACCATTATGGGGTGGAACAGTGGAGAAACAATCCGTCAGTGAGGTCCATAAATTTCCAAAGCCACTTGAGAGATTGGCAGAGATGAGGGATCCTACGACCTCGTGGGGGCGCTGTGGGAGGATTTCAGACAAGAGTCCTGAAGCTTAGGTGGGAAGGTGACCTGGAGACAACACTGGACAGGTTAACTGGTTAAAGAGTTTGAGACCCAGAAGTAAGTATGTGCAGGTTTTTAAAAATATCCCATAGCTTCTCTGGGAAATTCCTGAACATTCTCAAGAATTTTGGCAAACATTGTCATTTCCTGTCAAATTATAATGAGATGGTCCTGGAAGATTTTTTTTTTTTAAGAGTGTATTTATTATCCTCCAAGAGAGGGGAAAGGAGAGAGGCAGAGAGATAGAGAAACACTAACGTGTGGTTGTCCTTCACCTGCCTCCAGCCATGGAGCTGGCTGGAGACCTGGCTTGCAACCTGGCCATGTGCCCTGGCTGGGAATTGAACCAGTGACCCCTGGATTCGCAGGCTGGTGCCTAACCACTGAGCCACCAGCCAGGGCCTTTTTTATTTTTTTTTTAAGATTTTATTTATTATTTTTTAGAGAGGGGGAAGGGAGAGAGGCAGGGAGGGAGACTTCAGTGTATGGTTGCCTTTCACCTGCCTCCAGCTATGGACCTGGCTGGAGACCTGGCTTGCAACCTGGTTATGTGCCCTGTTTGGGAATTGAACCAGTGACTTTTGGGTTCACAAGCTGGCGCCTTATCCACCGTGCCACCAGCCAGGGCTGTTCCGGAAGATTCTTAATGTTTATGAACAATCACCAGTGGTCCCAAGGAGCAGGCTGTGGTTCAACACCCTCTGAAGGGACAGAGTGATAGGTGTGTTGAGTTCTTAGACTGGGGCAGTTGAGTTCTTAGACCGGCTCTGAAAGGCACTTCCCCACTTACCCTGTAGGAGAACAGAGCTAAAGCATGGGTGCCATGGTTCCCCCTTAGAGCTGGCAGGCACACTTCTTGGGCTTTTTGTGGGAAATTGTGCCAGTGGCCCCCATTTAGTCTATGGGACTAGTTCTTCCACATAGGATGAGTCAAAAGAGAACTAGTTTTTCCAGCCTGAAGGCCAGGAATGCCTTCAATGGTAGGTAAGACACTTAGTAACTTCAGCATTCCTGAGGGGTTCCCTAACCTTGCTACCAGATCCCTTTCTAGGAGAGCTTCGTCACCAGGTGACATGGAGGTATAGTGTGGGCAGACCCATGACCTGAGAGAGCTACCAAGGACCCTGGAGAGTTTAGGACGCCAGGTTCTGAGAGAAGCGACACAAGAATCACCCTTGAGCCTGCTGAGAAGAGCGGGAGTCAAAATCTAGAGTAAGAGGGAGGATGCTGGGTTGATCCCTGACATTGCCCTGGTTTCTCTTTCACATTCCAGGGTGCCAGCGGTTTGGTGGACTTCCGAGGTGTGGCCCTTGCGTTGGCAGCTCTGGATGGGGGCACAGGCCTAGAGGAGCTGATTCACCTGGCCTTTGAGGTACCAGGGGATCGGAGGAAAAGGGGACACGGTGGCTCTGCTCACCCCATCCAGAAGCCCGTGTGTTGTGCGGTTACCAGTAGTTTCTAAATAGTAGGTGCTCAGTATCCATCCCAGTGCCATACTGTAAACTGCAGAGTTCCAGCGTATGTTGAGTCATGCTGGGAGCAGGAAGAGGGCAACAGCTCTGAAGCTAGAATTCTTCTGTAGAAAGGACCCAGGGCGCGCAGGGACAGCCTGGACTTTGCATCTTTGGAAGAGGAGTAGCCTGTCAGGCAGACCTTCTGGGAGAGTGTGAGACAGTGGCACGAGGAGAGGGCTTGATTGTGTCTCCTTTTCCCCCAGCTGTTTGCCAAGGAGCAAGCAGAGGGGCCCGGTCGCTTCCTCTGCAAAGACGGCTTCAGCACCATCCTGCACCTGCTGCTGGGTTCACCCCACCCTGCTGCGGAGACTCTGCATGCCGAGCTGTGCCAGGCGGGACCCCACCAAGGCCTCTCCCTCTGTGAGTTGCTGCCTTCTCAGCCCACGTGGGCATTTGGGGCACCTTCAGCACTGGACTGGGGAGGAACAAGGGCTGGTGGCCAGTGCCAGGGGTCAGAACATCGGCGAGGGGAGAATGGGAGGAACTGGCTAGAAAGGCAGGAAGGACATAAACTTGGATTTGAAAAGTAAAGCAGAGGTGAGAGGGACAAAGACATACCATTTCTGAGAAAACTGCAGGTTGTCCACTTCCTCTCCTTATATCATTTTACTTTTCCCCATCTCTTTTCTGTCCAGGTCAGTTCCAGGACTTTTCCCTCCGTGACCCAGTCCACAGGAAGCTCTTCAGCACCTACCTGCGCCCCTCCCAGACACCGAATGCCTCATCCCCAGACAGCCCCACTGCTCTGGCCAACGGGACTGTGCACACACCCAAGCAGAAGGGAGACTGACACCTTGGCCTCCCCAGCTAGCATCCAGCCTGCAGACTCAGGGCAGCACCAGGGGCCGACCCTGGGCCTCAAGCCCTCTCTGCTCCTGCTTTTCTGTTGTTGTTTGTTTGAGTTGATTTTCATTTTTGTTTGTTTGGGATTTTTTGTAAGAAACTATTTTATATATAAATATATATCTATTATCTATTTAAAAAATATGAAGCTCGTCACATTGATCGTATCAGTAGCTGGAAAAGAAAGGGATTAATGGTTGTTAGCTGCCTGTTGAATAATCCTGAAGGTTCCCAAGGCCACTCCTCTTGCCCAGAGCTGGATGACTCCTCATCTCCAGTTGGATAGGGTCCTGTACTGCACAGAAATCCTGCAATTCTCATGTCCTTCCCTCCTGTTGTCATGCCCTATATCTGCACATTTTAACAGGCTTGATTCATGAACCTCTTTTCAGCCTATTCCTTCCTGTTCTGTCCTCATCAGAGATTAAAATATAGCTAACTACCATTCCATTCTTGAATAATCCTACTAAGAGTGATACCTCCTCTGCAACTCAGACCAACCACACAGGAGGGTTTTTCTGTCATGGGATGAACTGAGAACATTTTAACCCCTTTTGTTCAGGCTTGTTTCAAGGAAGAAAAAAAACATGGCCCCTCTTAAAGAAAGGAACAATTATGGATTTAGAACATTAGATACCTATCCCAGGTTGTAAAAAAAGAAAAATCCCATAGGCCTCCTTCCATATATTTTTTTTAAGATTTTTTCATTTATTATTTTTTAGAGAGAGGGGAAGGGAGAGAAGGAGAGACATCAATGTATGGTTGCCTTTCACCTGCCTCCAGCTACAGACCTGGCTGGAGACCTGGCTGGAGACTGGCTTGCAACCTGGTTATGTGCCCTGGCTGGGGAAATCAAACCAGTGACCTTTGGGTTTACAGGCCAGCGCCTTATCTGTTATGCCACCAGCCAGGGCTCCATATGGACTTTTAAAGGAAGACAGAATGACAGGCTGCCTACAGAAGCCCTCCCAACACTAAGTCCTGGCCATTGATGAGAGGAGGGATGAAGTCTTACTGAGGACTTCTTGGTGCTGGGGATTATCAGGGAACCTGAATAAGGTTAAAGGTTCAAAAGAGGTCAATCTGTAGAATCCAAGACCACCCCACCTCCTTTCTTTACCCTATCTAGACGCCAAGGAGTGAATACAAATTAGCCCTTGAGTGTATTTTCCAACAAAAACATCTTTATTCATTTATTTCCCCATACAACTCCTTCCAAATGCACTTCACCCTCACTTCCCACCAGGGTACCACCCCAAACCTAGCTGGTGTGACCTCTCTCCCCACACTAACCACTAGAACAGAACTACAGAACAGAACTGAGAACAAGTTCCTGGTTTGTGTGCAACCGCGGTGAAATTCTTCCAGGGGCCTGGCTTCAGGGACTGGCAGGAGAGAGAGGAAGGTCCTACTGCTCCCTACGACGGCGTTTCTTCCTTCTGCCTGTGCCCAAGCTGTCACGCCTCCTTTTTCGAGGCTGTGAGGGTCGAGCCAGGGGTTTCTTCCCAGAGACTGCAAGTTCAGCTCCAGGGTAGGGCCTGTCTTCAGCAGGGACTGCACCTGCAACTGGAGCTCGCTTCCTAGACTTGCCAACAGGATACGGAGATTGGCCGGGGCCCCTTGCCTCAGCCAAGAGGGAGCAGGACGCCTCTGTGGAGGACAGGTGAGGACTGAGAGAAGTCTGTCTTGGTGACAGGCTTAGTTTAGAGGCCAAAAGGTAGGCAAATCTAGAGAGTTCGTCATCCTCCTCCTTGCCTTTGACTCCATTTGCTGAAGTTGGTGTTTCACTAACAGGGGAGGCTTTCGGAACCAAGGCATCCCTGGCCCCCCATCGGGAAGTTTTCCCAAGGCCCCAGGGAGATGCTGATTTGGGGGTCCTGTGTGCATAAGATTCTTGCTTCCTTGGTAAAGGGGTGAGGTCTTTAAGATTCAACAAATCAGTGTCCTCCCTGCCCTCTTGTGGTGGGTCATAAGAATTAAAACTTAATGGGCAGGTATCTTCAGTGACCCCTAACTGGAGGTCACAGCCATCTCTGACATCTAGTATGTTGCTGTGATCTGTGGTTTCCCACAGAGAGATGGAACTGCTTCTGTTCCCTGCCTCCTGGCTGGCCTCAGGGAAAGAGGGGGCATCCTGGGTCCCCAGGATAAAGATACTGTCCTGACAAACGGGCAAGAGGGTTTCTTTGGAAACCAGTATGGAAGCATCAACACTGCCTTCCAGCAATGGGGGGCAATCTTCGGCCCACAGACCTCTGGGATCCTGTGCAGTCTCGGGACTCTGTTCTTTAAGCCTCCAGGCCAGGCTATAGTTTCCTTCTAGGGCAGCTGGAGCGTCTGCGCCTCCACAGGGAAGGGCACTGCTCCCCACATCCCCAGGGTCCAGAGAAATGTTGCTTCTGGAGCCCAGCGCCTGGCAGCCTCCCTGGTGCTCAGGGACACAGTCCTCATCATGGAAGTTCTCTGTCACCTCCTCAATTTGTAAGGGCAACTCTAAGCCTATGGCCTCCATCTCACTGCTGAGCCAAAGTCGTGGACTGAAAGAGGTCTCATCCTCATACTTGTCCTCAGCTGCCGCAGGGGAAAAGTCTGGCTCAAAACTCTCAACCGTAGAAGGACCTCTGTTACCTCCCCACATGACCCCTGAGCAGCCTTCCTCAGGTGTTGCTAACAATAGCTCCGTCCCTGGAGGCAGCATTCCAAGACCCTCTATCTCCTGCTCTGTCTCCAACCCCAGGACCTGCTTTTCTAACTCCTGTCCTTGCAGAGGAGCCGGTTCTGCAAGTCCAACATCCAAGCCAGGAACTATCTCGAGCTGGGAGCCTTCCTGCCAACAAAGAGACAGAGCCTCACAAGCCCCATCAGCCACCAGAGAGCACACAGGGGACCCAGCCCCTCCCAGGTAGTCATCCTTGGGTGGGGATATCTGGTTGGTAACCTTCCCAGGCTCTCTTCTCTCTGGACCTAAGGGCTCTCCAGTTTCTGCAAGTTCTACGTGCAAGTCCCAGCTGCTGGGGGATGGCAGGTTGTTCCCATCCATGCACATCTTCCTCGGGCCATCTAGGACTTGTTCCTGCCCACCATGCACTATTCTTGCCCACTTTTCTGGAGAAGCAGCCTTCCCAAGGCAAACAGTGTCCCCAGCCACCTGAAGCCCAGGTGAGGGCTGAAGCTGCCCACCCCCATCCTCATCCTCATCAGAAACAGAAGGACTTGAGTCCAGATGAGTTCCACTGCAACTCGGAGGTGCCTCTGTACCCTCTTCCTCCTCCAAGGCCAGGACGCGCTTCTGGACCAGCTGGAAGGAAAATGGACAAATAGCATGCTACACATGGTTGTGGGGAAGGGTAGCTGCGTGGATGGGCTGGACAGATGATGCAGGCAAGCAAGTAGCTTAAGTGAAGGTATTAAAGACAGATACCGTAGCTTTTAACTGTCTTCTTGGGCCTTATTCCCATGCTTTGACCCCTCACACTCCCCTTCATATCCATAGGCCCTTACCTACCTACTGTTGAGTACTCAAAGCCCAATCCTGAAGCTGTTCATTTCCAGAACTCATACCATCCAGAGACTAGCTAAAATCATGCAAGCTCCTTGTTCTGGTATTCCCTACCCCTCAGGTTTACCTGGGCAACGCTGAGTCCTTCTTCTTGCTCCAGTTCCTCCATTAAGGCCAAGGGGTCCCTCTGTTGCTCCGGGGATAAGAGATCTGCCAGAAATTGAGGGTGAATGATGGCCTCCACCTGAGCAACAGAAGGAAAAGTGCTATGAGTCTGACAGAAAGTAATTTGTGAGCCAAGAGGCTCTAGAGAAGCTGTAAGTCCCTCCCCCAAGTTGTTATAAACCATGGCCACCACCAGCTACACACATTCACAGGTGTACATACATAACACACACACATACTCACACACACACACATTTCTCAGTACAGAATAGAGCCTAGTTGCTAGTGGTTCTCTGGGGTTCCCACCCCAGGAACTGCTAGAAATCAGACATCCAGGCCCAGCCCACCTTGGAGACAAACACCTCCTGAGAACACAGCTCATAGATGTAGCTCAGGAGATCTGGATCTGGATAAATCTCTTCCTCCTGCTGCTGCTCTTCCTTGTCCTGTCTTCCATCTGACTCCGCAGTGGCCAGCAGACTCCCCACCAACCCCTCCATGATGTCAGTATACTCTTCCACAGCTTCTGGTGGGACTTCTTTGGGTGCCTGAGGAACTGGAGGCCTCTGGGTTTTGCGCTGCCGCCGGCGGGGTGTCCGTGCCTTGGAGGTTGACTTCTTGGAAACATATCCTAGGAAAGAGATCAAAAGGAGAAATGGGAAGTGGTACAGAGACTATAGCTTCTGGCTCCTGGCTCCATGAAAGAACACAGAAATGGCTCCAGGCTGGATCAGACCACCCTGAAATGACCAGCCATGGATAGACTGAGGAGCTGCAAGGTCTGAGAGAGAATCACTGTACGAAAACTCTCAGAGCCCCTGAAATCCCCAGAAGTCCTCTGACCCAGCCTCCATTTCTTAGGCAGATAAGGAATTATGGGCTGCTTTTCCAGCCTCAGTGAGAAAGTATCAATAAATAGTTGTTTACTCGGCCAAGATCAATACCTAGTTTGGAACCAAGGGAACCTGAGAACCCAGCCTCCTACACTTGCCCAGTTTAAAACATCAAAAGCCACTCCCTGGAAGGAAAGTGGCAGAAGAGCAATGTCTTCCCCAACCCATGACTGGCATCTGTAGGCCTCCCTTTGAGCCTTTTGTGCAGGGCTTCCCTTAGAGCCTTACCGGGCTGCTGGCAAACCTCAGGGGCCCCGGGCCCTGGAGGATCAAGTTGCAGAGCGGCTGCAGGAGGCAGACCCTGGGACTCATTCATCAGCTGTGTGTTCTGATTCTGCATTTCTTCCTCAGCCTCAAACTCCATGAACCTGCATAGGGGAAAGAAGGTGCAGGCAGTGCTGAGACCAGACCCCTCGGGAACCCAGACACCAGGAGGGAGCTGCGCACAGATGACCAGGAAACCTCACAAGGTCATCACGTAGTCCCTTCACCTTCAGTTGTCACTTAGGAAGTTTATTAAGAAAATGGACAACGCAGAGCTTATAAGCTTTTCCAGGACAGAGCCATAACTTTTTTGTATGCCCTATCTCACACAGCATCACCAATGGTATAGAGCAGCAATGCACGGACTTGTTGAATTCAGTCAGGCCTATGCCACAGCCTGGGATCTCACAAGCAGGTGTCTTCTCAAGGCCTCATCTGTCTGCCCACAACCATAGCAAATGGCTGAAATCCTGAAGCAGGGCCTGGGGTTACAATTCAAGGCAGTTCCCACCAGGAGACAGTGCTGAGATCCAGGAGTCTTAAGGCTGGACGCGGCCTTGGAAGGCTAAATATAGGAGGTTTGGGTCCAGAAGATTTGGGGGAGAAAAATAGAAGCTAAGTGTGGAGGGAAGGGTTCATTTTCCTCAGTCATTTTGTTTACTAAGGAGATTGTAGAGGAGCAATGGTGGGGACAAGACAGGAGACCACTCTGGGTGTTCAGGACTCTGGCTTCACCTGAACAACCCCTTCAAGAACCAGCCCCTCCTTGAGGGTAACCGATTTCTATGCCACTATTTCCAGAGGAAGGGTGGTCCCAAAGTCTGTATCAATGACCACTTTGCTACCTGGCCAGTGAGATAGTAAAGCACCTGTTCAGTAGGGCTTACCTAGTCATTGCCAGATCCTTTCAGCATGGAATTTTTACACTAATTGAGCCCTAATCCCAAACTAAGAGGGTTAAAAAAATTTTTTTTTCTTGTTTCTTAGATTGTGTTTATTTATTTTTAGAGAGGGGGCAAGGGAGGGAGAAAAATATCAATCAGTTGACTCTCACATGCCTCAGCCAGGGACCTGGCCCACAACCCAGGCATGTGCCTTGACCGGGAATTGAACCGGTGACCTTTTGGTTTCCAGGCCAGCATTCAATCCACTTAACCACACCAGCCAAGGCCCAACTTAAGAGTTTTAAAATCAAGGCCCTTACGTAATTCAAGATCTGGAAAAGGGAAAGGTCTTCCAAGAGGACACAGGACAAAAAAATTCAAGAGTCAAGGTGCTGGAAGAAGCTACAAGGATCCAGGAGACCCCATCCTAGTCTACACCCCTCCTCCTAGCATCCTTTTAATAATCATCCATACACCCAAACTTGAGCTGCTCTTACCCGCCCCCTACCCTCCCAGGTACACAGCCCCTCATCAGGAGAACGACGGTTTCCCCAACTTACTTTTCTGCCATCTCATAAAAGATCATCCGGTCAAAGTTGCTGGTGTGATCCCACTCCTGCACAGCCCTTGGCAGTCCCTCTTCCAGGGTCATAGTGGGCTTCAGCCGGGCCAGAGAACGAAGCACTGGGCTAAAAGCCCCACTGGGTCAGTTACAGTTACAAGTGGGCCCCCTGTCACCCACCTATCCTGACACCATCCTAATACACCCAGCCAGCCACTCATCAAATCTAATGTGTCCCTCACTCTCCAACATGCCCCACTTCCCATTCAGCTTCCAGAACTCCCAATCTCCCATCCATTCATGAGCCATCCTGGCCTTTCTTCCCACTGAAATTTACAAATCTCACACAAAATCAAAGATGATTCTTCTCCCCATCTTTTGAGATCAAGCACCTTTAAATTCTCACAGTGCTTTCCTTAACCAAACATTCAGAAGAAAGCACTCATGTTATTAAATTATTGGGTTTCATTGTGAAGTAGGCTTAACCCTGTCCAAAAGGCTCTTGCATTAAAGAAAAAGAGAAAGAAAGAAAGAAAGAAAGAAAGAAAGAAAGAAAGAAAGAACACTCACTGACCCAAATGAATCTCTAGCTAAAGATTGTGTGGTACTTTTATTTGTTGGTTTTTAAGTGTTAGTTTGTTTTTGGTGGGGTTTTAAAATTTTGTTTTTGCCTCCAAGATAGCCTTCTCAGACAGTCAAATATTAATACTCTTAAGCTATTCATTTTTGCCTCCCTAAAATAAGTCCCAAGCATTATTGTGCCTAGTACTACCTGGGGACGCTTATTATAAATATAGATGGCAGCACCCCAGAAGTCCAGAACTGAGAGCATTTACCAGCTTCCCAGGTGACTGCTGCATGGGGTCTGGACTGCACATTGCAGGAGACTCTGTCTAGAGGCCCTGAGTGTGGCCAGCAAGGTTAGGCCAGGACCAAAAGCAGTGCTGGCTCGAGAGCTAGACATTCAGCCTACCAGCCTCCAAAAGAAAACTCAGAGCTATCTGAACATATCAGGGAGTTGGGAAAACGATCTATACATAGTTAATTATGTAGGGAATGTCTTGATTTATTGGCTCCAGAGCCAGAGTCAAAAGGGAGATTCCGTTAAGAGTCAGTCACTGGAGGAATAACATGTACTTTTTCTTTTTAATCTAGTAAAACATGGTGTGTGTGTTATGTAGTGGTTTATACAACATGTTGAGATACAGTGCAGTGGAGAGAGGCAGCAGGACTGAATGGGAAAAAAAAGAAGAGAAAGAAAAGTGCCCAGATGGCCAATGATTCTGTTTGATAAACACAAGGGACAGTCCATGATCCCGGTTCCTTGGCTTTGCATCCACTCATACTCTCAGGCAAAAGATTTTGGCTTTTCTGAATGTTTTCCCTTCTAGGTTGCCTTTTTATAATAATAACAAGAGATACCATTCAGTGAAGCACTCTCTGTGCATGACACTCTGCTAAGCACTTCACATATACTAACCTATTTCATCTTCTCAGCAACCCCCTGAGGGACCAGGTATAATTATTCCCTTTCTAGATGAGAAAAATGAGGGCAAAGGTATGACGTGCCGAGCCCATGATCAGAAATCTAGGGAGCAGTGGAGCTTAGGCCCTCAACCACTAAGCAAGTTCTACCACCTCCCCATTCCGACTTGAATCCCCCTGAATAAAATAGGGGGTGGTGGAAGGGGACACTCAGAAGGCCCTTGGCCTGGTCCCATGCTGTCCCCCCACCACACACACACATGAATGGGTCAGGGAGCGGAACTTCTCATCCTGGCAGCAGTCCAAAGGTATTAAAACAGAACCAGAGGACCCCTGACCTTGGAGTTGGAGACCTAAGTTTCTATCGTTTCTCCACACTTTACGACGGGAAACCTCTCTGAGCTTCAGTCTTCTCATAGAAATGAGGATTATCATAAAAATGCTGCCTGAACTCAAGAGTGGTGAGCATCATTTGAGAGAAGACATATGAAAGTTTGTTATAAGTGGGTAGAGTATTATTATTATTATCATTATCATCAATATACTTTTTGAAATTATAGCCTCTCCATCACCCTCATGACCTGCCTTCAAGTATTCCTACCTAGCCTAACCTCTTTTGTCCATCCCAAAGCCCTGCTTGGTTAAAAGCCCTAGGATAACTCATCTCAGGTCTCCCCACTTACATAAGAAAGCAGGAAAGAGCTTCTGCATCTGGACTTTGGGATAAGTGCCTCCGAGCCAAGGCTTTGTACCGCTGCCAGCGACGGAAGTTCTCATAAACACCCTTGGAGGTACAGGAGAGGTCATCCAGTGCTGATTTGGACTGGGCCGCTGCCACACCTCCTTCTCCGGTTGCTCCATGCGGCCCTGGCCAAGCCTTTTCCAGAGACACAATGGGGACCAGGTGGGCAGCTGGTGGTGGAGCCTGTGCAGGAAGGCCTGGGAGGCCCTCCTGGCTTACCCCAACAGCCTCAGTGGGCAGAAGGGTCTTCATGTTAGAGACTGTCACAAATTGAGGGGATGGGCCTCCGGGGCCCCCACAAGGAGCACCTGGGGCAATCCAGTTGTGGGCAGTCTGAGTAAGGATAAAGTTCTGGATTTGAGAGGACTCAGCTGCCCCCCCTTCTTTCTTGACTTTAATAATGACCTTGCCAGCTTCGGCTCCACTGAGTCCAGGACCCCCATCTCCTGTCACCACCAATGGAGGAGGGAAAGCAGAGAGCATCAGAGGGTTGCCTGGAGATAAAGCTGAAGGGATGGGAGGCTGTGGAGGCAGCTCCCAGGCTGGCTGGTCTGGTGGGCCTGGAGCAGATAGAGGAATGGGAAGCGCAGTGAAAGAGGACAGGGCAGTGCCAGGTTTCAAGGTCATATCTGGTCCAGGCAATGAAGATGCTGTTGAGACAAAGAAAAAGAGGAAATGCAGTAGGAGAAAAGCAGACCAGAATCTAGGTGATCAGAGTTCCACGTTTGTCCTTGGAGAATCAGAGTTCTGATTCTCGACAGGTGAGGAAGGGCATATGGAGGGGGAACTTGTAGTTTGCAAATGTCCCTCAAGTGATTTTGATGTCCCTTACTCCCAGTTGAAAATGATGGCACTAGAGAAGCTGCAATGACCCTTGGCCCCATGGGCTCATACTCCATAACAGCCCTCTCAGCACACAGGTGTGTCTCTCATTCCAACATACTCCAAACCCATTCAAACCACCTGAATGCTGCCTTCAGCGGCTCTGTGGTCCTTGCCACCACACACAGAAGCACTGTTCTCAGGAGAGGGGGTGTGGATTAAATGTCTGGTTCTCAGAAATTTTGTTCCATAATAGCCAGGAATAACTAGAGATAAGGCCAGGAAATGAGTGTGAGACGGTGTGGAAGGGTAGGTTTTCCAGAGCCTTAAATGGCTGTCGCACGTTAAAATTTGGCAATGCAGACCACCTATGGTCTTTCTGCTCGGAACTGATATCAGAAATGTAGAATCCACTACAAACAAGGCACTGACAATGAAATCTGAAACACAGTACCTGCTAAGGAGGAGGTAAATGAGCTCTAGTCAGAGATGGAGGATAAATACATGAAACGTTACTGAATTAATCAGCCATGTGTCTCCTAGGACTTTTTATAATAATAACAATAGGCCATCTGCCCAATTTCATGCTACTCTTATTCTCCCTATAAAGAAGATTCGACTGGCAAACTAATAACATTCAACTTCAGCTCCCTGATCTTGAAGGAGATAGGGAATATGAGCAAACTCATTATCTCAACCACAGGTCAGGGGGTCAGGAGTTCGGACACAATGAAATGGGTCTGAAGGCTTGAGATCCATAAAAGGTAGAAAAATTGAGAGCTCTCCAGGGAAGCCCTAGCTCTCATCTTGCCTGGAGTGAATCTGCTGCCCTGGGCCTAGGGGAATAAAGGAAAACTCTCTCAGAACTGACAGAGAACCTATATATCTCTGAGGCTGGAAGGAGGCATGAGACTGGGCAAAGGCACTTATAGTACCTTCCAAGCTAGCTTTCAGAAGGACATCTCTCCACAGACTTGGCAACAGATAACTCCACTTGGCTGGGATAGTTTTTCTGGCCAAGTCCTCCACTGCACCCCGCTCCACCCCACAATACATTGAGAGTGGCCCCAGTTCACTTTTCTCACCGCAAAATTCTGAATCAAGCTCCAATTACCTAAAGAAGATACAAGAGCTTGGGCCTTCCTCTGGAACCATCTCTGTGCCACACATACCACACATACCCCTGTCCCTGCCACACAAACACATGTTGAAGGGGCCCCTCTTCCAGAGTAGAAAGTTGCTAAATGCCATCCCTTCTCTATTCCTAAGTACTCTCTTTTAAGGTGCTTTGATCTGCTTCCCAGAAGGCCCTTTCCCTCCCCCAACCCCCAGTCTTAATGGCACAATTTCTTTCCCCAGCCTCCCCAAGTGTGATGGCTTTGGTGGGGGTCTAGTACTTTCACATCCCTCTAGGTCAGTCTAAAGTGTTCACTTCCAAGTAAAGTGTCAAATTTGAATCTCCAAGGACCCTCCCTACTACCTATAGACTTACCTCCATCTGAAGTCATCCTCTCAGGTTTGGGCACTAACCGTGGATATCTGGAAGCCTCCAGAGTTAGAAAGTCAGGTCCAGGACCCAGAGAGAAACCTGGCTCCAGTAGATACACAGGGATTCAAGGAGGGAACGGTAAAGATCTGATCAAAAAAAGAACTAGAATCTAGGACCCGAGGCATTCTGCAGTGGGGGAGGGGAGAGGGGACTAGGAGGTGGGGTTAGGGAGATCTGTTCCACAAGGGACTCTGGTAAATTGTGAGTAACCAGGGAGTCCCTCCAAACCAGAGTATGGCAACACAATTGTTGGGTGCCTCTTGGGGGAAATTTGTAAATTTTTTTCTCAGATTCCCAACATTACGGTTTCACATCTTCATCAATATATTTAATTTTGTGCCCTTCAATCCCACCTAGTTCTATAACTGACTTCCTTACTAACATCATGCTGCAGCAGGCCTTTGATTTAATTCAACGTTGGCTCTATTTTCTGAACCAAACTCAGAACACGTAGTATGTGTACTTAAGTATCCAGGGAATGAAATCTCTAAAATTAGGGTTGTCTGGAAAGATCCAGAGGTGTTTGGTTGCTGTACATGTATCATTTCCTTGGAAAGCCATTCTGCAGTTTCCAAACGTCCATTACCACCAGCTCAGCAGTCCACAGAAGGTTCAGCCTTAAACTCTGGCTGAAAAAGCCCCACTCTCTCAGAAACTGGCATTATCCTAAAATATTAAGACCCCAAATTCCTTTTTATCTGTTAAATTAGTTTTGTTGGGTAAAAATTTTGTTAAATAAGTTTAATTTTTTAATGGGTACTACCTTAACGTTGTTTTAAAGTAAAAGTATGCAAAAGAATACAGAAGTCTCACTTCACTCCTTTCCTCAGGAACCCAAGTTCTTTGTCCCAAGGGAACCAATATTGTGAATCCTTGAAGAGCTATTTCAGGCACTGGAACTAAATACGTCTGTATCATTACATTTATATTCTTTTTTTTTTTAAAGAGCTTTCAGGTTTTTCTAGTTATAAAATTAATATATGCTGCAATGTTTTTGAGATTATAAATAATGCTGCAACGATCATCTTTGTAACGTTATCTACGTTCCAAATTTCATTTCTTTAAACCAGAGACCTATAAGGAGAATGTCTCCATTCTTTAAAATATTCAAAATACCCCTAAGAGATAGATTTTATTAGGCTATTATTAGGTACTTACCATTATAATAAAGAGCGCTGAATTTGTGGTAGAGACCTGAGTTTGAATCTTGGTTCCACCACTAAAACATACTTCACCAGTTTCATAACATAAACTTCATGCTCCCTTTGCTGTACCGAATTTTGGATACCCGTCATGCACTCTTTAGCGCCAATGGTTTGAAATAGGGCGCAGGAACCGGATGTAAAAGAGGGGAGGAAAGAAAACTTTCTTTATTCCCTAAGGTAAAGGTGCTCATGAATCTTGGGTCCTTTGTTTTTCTAGGCACTAGAAACCCACCGCCCTAGAAATGGGTGTGCATCTTGCGATAAAGATAGGATTCTATTCATTAATGTTCAACCCATATCCATCCCTATCCCCCTGTAAAGTCTAGTAGTGTCTGGCACACAATGGGCAAATTCCATGTGTCTTAAAATGCCTGCAAAGCTGCAATTGGCCCCAAGGCCTGCAAGGTTGCAACTTGGTTGCAACAGAGCCAAGTCCTGCACTAGCGCGCCGCCTTCTGTCTAGCTGGAGACAGGCCTACAATAGACTACTTTTCCCGGCATGCCTTGAGAAGAACTTCCGGTTATACGGGAAGGAAGTTGAGAAACACGTGAGGCCGTCCGTTGTCCTGAATTGCACAAGGAATTGCAACCTCCATCTTTGGCGCAGTCATGTTTCTCCACTATTACCTTAATGAACAGGGAGACCGGGTCTATACCCTGAAGGTGAGACGAGGGAAGAGGTTGTAAATGGGCATGGCGAGAAATGTCGATGGGAGGAGAGGTTGAGACCAGCCGCCGAGTTTCCTAGCTGGGTCGGGAACTAGGAAACCCAGAAGCCAGGAGCTGTAGAAGCTGGTGTGGATGGTGGTTCTGATCTTTGCGCCTCCTGTGTTCTTGTTTACCCTTTTTCACGCGTTCCCCTCCCCGTGCTAACCTCCTTCTCCCTTATGACGCCAGTGATTGAGTTTTCTCACCACTCCTGTACTGAGATTGTCCTTTCTTTCTCGAGCAGAAGTTTGACCCTTCGGGACAACAGACCTGGTTGGCCCATCCTTCTCGGTTCTCCCCAGACGACAAATATTCTCGACACCGAATTACCATCAAGAGACGTTTCAAGGTGCTGCTGACCCAGCAACCGCGCCCTGTACTCTGAGGGTCCTTTAAATTTCGTGTCTCTCCTGCTACCCCTCCGAAGCCTTCCGAAACCAAGCTCTTCAGTTTGTGAGCCCCGAAGCCTTCTCACCACCCTTGCTTTTTGGAATCCAGTGTCATCCTTACCTTTGATCATGGTAGCATCGCCCCTAAAGGGAATAAGTTTACATCTCCTTTTTCATATTTAGCACCCTGTCTGGTTATTAAAATGATTTGAAAGAGCTCTCATTTTACATGTTGTGTGAAGAAAAGAGTGGTTTAAAAACAAACGAGGGGAGATGAAAGGGAAGAGTAACCCAGGGATAGGCTTGGAAGAAAATCTTAAGAGGCTGCTGTAGCAGTAGTGCTGTACTGTTGGGGAGGGGAAGGGAAGGAAAGGTTGAGGACTTTCACATAATTGGCACCATTCACTGAAAAATAACCCTGTGATTAGGTAATTTCTTGATCCTTGAAATGACATTTTGATTTAGAAGAGTCACTTAAAAATTAGCCATATTGTTGAGGGAAAGCAGTGAGTCCGAAGACCACGATCCTTCCCTCTTTGCATAATTTTAAGTCACTTAACCTATGTAGTCCCACTTGCATTATTTGTTAAGGTCACTTTCAACTCTAGAACTGATTGGGTTCAGTGGTGGACCTTAATATACCTCCAGTGTTGTTCGATTGTTGTGAATAGGAATCCCTTGATGCATGTTAGCCCCTCTGCTAATATTCCCAGGGTTTTTAGTGCTCTCCATCAAGAAATTGCCCTCCAACATACACCTAACTTCATATTCTTGGTGCCAGCAACTGCTAAGTGGAACACTATATAGATCTTAATTTAAAAGACGTGGTATGAGAAATCAGGCAGGGATTTTGTTGTTTTCCAATCTACTGTTGGGGGCTTAACAACAATAACGGAGATTTCAGAGGATTGGAGCAGCTGTCATGGGGCAACCATAAACTTTTCATTCAATTACATTACTGGGAAGATGGGGCAAAGTATGTGTATATGTGCATTCAAAAAGTGCTTGCTAGCTTTTCTTTCTACCATACCTCTCCTTGTCAGCTTAATCCAGTTATTTCCCAGTCTTTCTTGTGGCTTTTGACACTGAATTTGAATGTTTGCTAAATGCCACAGATTTAAAAATCGCTCAATGAAGATTGTGTTTTAATTATATATTATTTACCTATTGCATCAAAATTCTAGACTCTGGAAGCAGAGGTAATTTTGAAAATCAGAGCAAATTTGACTTAAGACATCAGATTTTCTGGGAATCTGATATATCTGACCATCCCAGCAGAACAGTTCAGGATAATTTCTAAACTTGGGTCATAGTTAATGGAAGATGTGATTTTCAGATCAATTTAACTTAGGGGATAGAAAATTGAAATTTTGTTTACTGTTGAGCAATTTTTTTATTTCTTAGATCATTCACTTACAGGAATCATAGCAGAATCTGAGGGATTTTAAGGAGTTACCCTGTTCTACTAAGGGATAATGATTGAAGAAATGTTAAAAATTCTGCAAATGGCTGGAAAAAAGATCTGTTAATGGAAGTATCTTAAGCACCAAAGTCAGTTAATGAAATCTTACCATTTTTTAAAAAATGTAGACTAATCTTTATAATTTACTGCCCCTCCTCCCCACAGAAGGATTAACTTTGGTCCATTCTGTCTTCTGTGTAGACTGACTGAATTGAAAAGCCTTTGACCTAGAAGTATTCTGAATTCAAGCAGAAAACAAAGGTTTAGTATATTGCTATTAGGAAGTATACATATATGTGAATGAAAATACTCTGTGGTATATTACCAAATTGGATGTTGTAGAATTTCAGCAGCATTTTTTTTTTTAATTTAATTTTAAAAGATTTTATTACTTTAGGAGAGAAGGGAAGGGAGAGAGGGAGAGAGACATTAATGTATGGTTGCCGTTCACCTGCCTCCAGCTACGGAGCTAGCTGGAGATCTGGCTTGCAACCTGGTTATGTGCCCTGGCTGGGGAATCAAAGCAGCAACCTTGGGGTTCTCAGGCCTGCGCCTTATCCACTGAGCCACCAGCCAGGGCCCAGTAACATTTCTTTACGAAGGAAAAGTCTCTGAGACTTCAATGAATAGCAGGCATGCCTAAGAAAAAACATCCCTTAGGGATTTGAACTTCTTGTTTATTCAGTTAGAATCAATAGGCACAAGTTTTATAAAGCATCTAGCTTTAGAGAGGTTTAAAGATTTTATTTTTAGAGAGGGCAAGTCAGGGAGAAAAAGAGGGAGAGAAACATCAATGTGTGGTTGCCTCTCGCACGCCCTCAACCAGGGACCTGGCCCACAAAGCAACCCCAGCATGTGCTCTGACTGGGAATCATCCCAGTGATCCTTTGGTTCCTGGGCCGGCACTCAGCTTCGTCGCACCAACCAGGGCGGGGAGGTTTACATTTTAAGTCAGAATTCTCATCTTGTTACCTGGCTCTTTTTAGTTAGTTGTCATTTGATAAAGAGGAATTTCCTGACTCAGGTTTTAAATACTATACTGATCTGTTGCTAAGGATGATGCTTAAACATTTCCACTTGTGTAGAGCCAAGGCACAGACAAAGCCAGGGCTAAAATGGTTAAACTTATTTATTTACTTTAAATCATTTTTTAAGAGATTTTATTATTTTTCAGAGAGAGGGGAAGGGGGAGAGGCAGGGAGGGAGCGGGAACAGCAATATATTGTTGCTTTCCACCTGCGTTTAGCTACAGACCTGGCTGGAGACCTGGCTTGCAACCTAGTTATGTTGCCCTGGTCAAAATTGTTAAATTGAAATGTTTTGATCAAAGCCATATAGGAAATAAAACATTGATGAACCAAAGTATATTGAACACCTCTATTTGTGCATTAAAGAAACATGCTAAGAAAAATACTCTGGTGGCAATAGTAGAGAAAACACTTGACCCAAGAGAGTGTATTTTCAGGTGTAAAAGACATTTTTGTTAATAGAATGTTCGCTCTGACTAGAGTGAACATAGCATTTTCCAGGTTTATTAGGTGCAGTTGACAACAGATGTATACATAATTTAATAGATGTGTTCGTTGTGAAAGCATGTTTTTAAAGAGGCATTTATAATGTTAGAGGAGGGAAGGGAGAGAGAGAAACATTAGTGTTTGGTTGATATGTACATCTGTCAGTTCCCTCCTCTTGCACACCCCAGACTGGGGACCAGGCCCCCAACCCAGACATGTGCCCTGATTGGGAATTGAACCAGCAACCTTTTGCTTCAACAGACCCATGCTCAATCTACTGAGCCACACAGGCCAGGGAAGCATTTTGTTTAAAGTACAGGAAAGGGTGGGGGCAGGGGAAATGTAACTAAATGCGTAAATTCCAGAATACAGTGCAGTGATTTTCAACCTTTTTCATCTCATGGTACATATAACTAATTACTAAAAGTCTATGGCACACCAAGAAATATTTTTTTGCCAGCTTGACCAAAAAAAAATATATAATTTTGATTGATTCGTACCCAATGGCAATTGTGTTGGCTTTTGTCATATTTTTATTTGACAACCTAAGGAAAAAGGTCCCTGCTGACTAAAAACCGTAGTCAGTTACTGCGTCTTTCCTAAAGCAATGTGCGTCTTGCTGCACACCAGTTGATAATTGCTGATAAAATGCTTTAGAATAGACCTCTACACAAGTATTCCATGGACGGTCAAACCTAGATGTATCCTATTGGGAGGGTTGTGATTTTTTTTTTTTTAAATCATTAATTTTCAGAGACACTCTTAAGGGAGTTTTGAGGTTCTGAGAGTAAGAGGCACTTCGTGGTCCCTGAGATGCCTCCTGGGATGCCTTCTAGAAAGGCACAGGCAAGCAGGACCAAGAAGAAACGGGATTTATTTTATTCAGGGTACTGCAGCGTGCGTCCAAGCGCCAAACTATTTTCATTCCCATCCTGCTCCGGCCCTCTCGCCCGTGGCCCCGCCCCGAGCGCATGCGTCCAACCATTTCCGTCCAGCCTGCGGGCGCCAGGGGCTGGGCGGGGCTGCCAGCACCTGCGCGGTAGTTCCGCCCTCCTGTCGCTCAAGCCTGGTACCGTTAACCTCGAATGAGGAATAAACCGGGAGGGAAAGAAGGGGCTGCAGCCGCTCCGGCAGAGCCCGACAGACGGACCAGGGGCCCAGGAGCGGTGAGGTCCCGTAACTGCCACCCTGGTGTCTCGCCGGAGAGGGGGCGTCCTCCCCGCCGCCCGAGCCCTCCTGGACACACTGCGGTTCTGAAACAGTTACCGGCTCGTAAACAACAGCTGCGCGCGCACCCCACCTCAGCTGGCGTCGGGAGCCCGCGCCTACGACCTCCTACTCCGCTCATTGTCCGCCCCCCCTTGCTGCACTGCCAGGGTCAGCCTGCGGGGCCATCTCTTCTGCAAAAATTCGAAAGAAAAACTGCGAGGAGGGGCTGACTTGCGCCAGGGACCTGGTAGGGAAGAAAGCCTCTCTCGGCGAAGGGGAGGCACGTCCTGTCACACGCAGAAGAAACCCATTGAGCGGACCCTGAGCTCGATGGAGTAGCAACGACCTGCCACTACCCTCAGCTGCAGCCGAGGTGTCTTGATCTGGTCGCTGCTCTTCCCAGATCCCAGAGACCGTTGTGCTAGAAGAGCCGGCCGGCCACCCGCCGCAGACCTCTCGGAGGCAGACATCCGCGCTGCCCCTGCCTCCCCCTCTGCTCTCCCTTCTCATTCTCCTCCGTCCTAGTTGGGGATATTTTTCCCGTTATGCATGCGCACCTCCCCCACCAGACCCAAGTGGATTATCGGCCTCAAAAACCTCGGATGACTCTACACACACCTCCTCCCAGCCAGACCTGTGGGGTATTCACCTGATATACAACAAGTGGCTGTTACATACTATTTTTGCAATCTCTCTGCTATTTTTGCATGATAAGGGTAGGCCTGTGCGCGCTTTGCTCAACTAAAACCGTGGGACATTGACCAGTTGAAGGACTAACTACCTCCGCTGAAACCTGAGGGTGGAGGGGAGGAAGGATGTCGCCTGCTTCTCTGAGACCATGGCACTGAGCCCGCAGCTCTGGACCAGGAGACAGCTAGACAGTTATTCATTCTGAAGGGACAAAGTTACATGAGATTGGCATCGTTTTGTCTTTTTAAAAAAATACTTTTCAATTACTGGTTGTGCACTTTCTAGGACAATCTGCTTTAATTCTGTGTATAAAGATTCTTATTTGAGGTCCTTTGGTGTAAATCGAGGTAACAGATTTTTCTTTTTTTTTTTTGGTGTTCTATTTTTGCTATCAAAAGCAGGTAGGATAGGAGGAAGGATATTGCTGGTTTTTCCTTTTTTTTTTTTTTTTTTTTGTTTGCGCTTATAAAGGAAAAGAAAAATGCATCCTCCAGAAACCACGACCAAGATGGCTTCAGTCCGGTTCATGGTGACACCAACAAAGATTGATGATATTCCAGGTTTGTCAGACACCAGCCCAGACCTCAGCTCGCGGTCCAGTTCCCGAGTGAGGTTTAGCTCCCGGGAGAGTGTGCCTGAAACAAGCCGTAGTGAGCCTATGAGTGAGATGTCCGGAGCCACCACTTCACTGGCAACTGTGGCGCTGGATCCAGCCAGTGACCGGACTTCTAACCCCCAAGATGTTACTGAGGGTAAGTGGATGACTGTCTTCTTTTTCTTTTACACAGAAATCAGGAACGAAGGTACCTCTTTTTGAGATGCTTAGGAACCTTTTGAAATAATGGTTAGCATAGTGGCTCCCAGCAGTAGTAATTTGGCATGTGGGGAAGGTATGTGGCAGGAAGGAAAGATTATATTTTGCCTTATTTTTGTCTCCTTGGAATTCAAACGGGTATTTTGGTTGAAGATAAAGGGCAAAGAATGTAATAGTAAAATTAGTCGAGAGCTAACTTTGGGGGCTTTAACTTTTATAGTCTGATTTTAAGACCACTTGCAAGGAATAGTTATTGCTCATATATGTTATTATATTGGCTTTCTTACAAAGACTTCAGATATTGTATCACAAAATTCTTTTTTATTTTTGTTTACTGATTTTAGAGAGAAACATTGACTTGTTCCATTTATTTCTGCACCCATCGGTTGTTTCTTGTAACAGCTCTGATTGGGAATTGAGCCCACAACCTTGGCTATTGAGATGACGCTCTAACCAACTGAGCTACCTGGCCAAGGCCTTAAAACCTTTATATTTTACAGAGACAGTGGTTCAGGTAGCTAAGCCTACTCTGGGTGAGGTTGGTTAGATTACATCTAATGTGCTACTCTGTCAAATCATGAAATTATAATGAGGCTGTTAGGGCCTGATTCCTGCATAATTTTTTTTTTCCATTTTTAACTTTAATTGGAATGTATTGAGTGTTGTTGAGCCTTTGTAGTCAGGAAATAGCGCACAAGCCGCTTTTGATTTAGATTGACCACTGCAGACTTTTAGCTTTCTGAACCAATTTGTGTTGGCTAGCTTGGAAGTTTTCATTGGATTTAGTGGGAAGAGAAAGATGAATGGAGAGATCATACCACTTTTAGGACTGTCATACTGCTTTATATATTTGCTTTATATTGCTTTATAAAGTTTGAGAACTGTCATACTGCTTTATATATTTAGTTTTATATTCTTTATATATTTAGTTCTGTATTCTAACTAATGTAGGTATGTGTGATAATGAAAATTTCTTATAAGAATCTCAGAGTCTGAAAATGATATTCTACCCAAATTTGAAAACAATAGCTTCAACCACTGACTTGTGAAAGCAAAGCTGACTTGACATTTTCTAGTGTTAAGAAATATTGTTCCTCCTAACCTAAAGGGTGCAGGAAACCAGAATGATTTTAGTTCCTTATTTTTGTTTGTATTTTTAAATGGCTGGAGGCAAGGTAGGTTTGGTAAACTTTATAGTCCTAGAATTCACTTATTGTCAACTAATCATTTATTTAATGGAAATATTACAGGTTGGTTCCTGGACTTAACTATTTTCACGTTGACTTACTTTACACTGGGTACCACAGTGTTAAAATTACATTATGAAATTTTAAAAAGTTATCAAATAATTTATGAAATAAAATACAATGCTTTTTCCTCCAAATTAACAAACACTAAATTATAGTTTTAGTTATTTATTGGACTGTATTTAGGCTTTTTAAAATACCAGGTGAAGACTATAAGAGTGTTAATTTTTTATTGCTGTAATTGTCATTAGGTAATTTGTAGAGTCATGGCTTATATGTTATGGAATTATATTTTGTTCTAAAAAGGGGACTTGTTTTCATAATGTGTTAGCTTTGCAGAACAGGATCCTTGTCCAGGGTGCTATTTTACCTGTAAGCATTCTTTACAGTCCAGAATGGTATCATTTTATACTATAAGGCTAAAATTGGGAACATCTCTAGCCAAAATCTATTGTTTAGGTGGGTACAGAAGTTAAATGTGGCTCTAGCACAGCCCTTAATGTTTCAATATTCTCTCATACCAGATGAAAGGGAAATTAACTGTCCAGCCATTGGATCATACTTTCCCCTATATTCTCAGAAAATCAGAAAAACTGATTTCCTACTTTGGTGATGACCTTCTCTCTCTCTCTCTCTCTCTGTCTCTCTGTCTCTCTCTCTCTACATATATATATATATGTGTGTGTGTGTGTGTGTGTGTGACAGAGAGAGAATCTGTCTCAAAAGTGGTATTGGCCACACAGACTGTTTTAATTATATTTACATTGGCCCCATACTTTAGGAAGAGATCTTACACACACACGCGCACATTATATATATATATATATTTATATATATGTATGTGTGTATATATATATATATGTTATGTACATACATATATACGCACATACACTATATATATAATTATTATTTTTTAAAATTCTTATAACTATCATCTTATATTTCCCCCACCAGTAGAGGGAACTGGCTAGAAATATAATTATTTCACCTTTGGTTTCGTAATGCCTTGCTACATGTAGATCTTCAAAGGATTCTGTTGTCAAGAAAATCAAAGACATAAGTAATGTACATTTTGTCTCTGGGCTGGAGTTAGTATAGAAAACGACTACTTTTCTGCAATTAACTTTATCTTTAGGCTCATGGTATGTTTCAGAATTGTGTTGGCTATTTTAATATTTAGAATTGTGTGATTTTTTTTGCATCCTTCTGTGGTTATGATATTGATATGACTCTCAATTGTTTCCCTACAATCCCCATGCCTACCACGTTTCTTCCTGTGGAGAAGTTTACCACCTAAAGTTTCTTTTCTTATTATATGCCTTTTACTCACATTTCATTGCACAATCAAGGTGAGAGTGACAAAGGAAGTGTGTTTATTTATTTATTTATTTTTAGAGAGAGGGGAAAGGAGGGAGAAAAAGAAAGAGAAATACTGATCTGTTACCCTTGCAGGGCCCCATGTGGGGACCTGGCCCACAACCCAGGCATGTGTTTTGACTGGGAATCAAACCTGCAACCTCTCAGTCCACAGGCCAGTGCCCAATCCACTGAGCCACACCAGCCAGGGTGCACAGGAACTTTTAAATACTTCTTTCTGTGTTTCTTAAGTTTTTCTACTGTTGGCCTTTTGGAAGTAGGCAATTATCTTTCTGCTATCAAAGTATAAATATTGGGTTGGCTGAAAGGCCCAGTACATTTCTTCTCGTAAAATAAAAGACGCAATTTTCATTTTCACCAATAACTATTGATTTGGATATTTTGAATATGTTGGCTATCTCCTGCTTCTAGTGGGCAGAGAGGCCAGGAGTGCTACTAAACTTCTTCCAATGCATAAGTCAGCCCCATAGCAAAGAATTATTTGGCCAACATGTCAATAATACCAAGGAACTTCGCAAACCACTTTTGACACGTTCAATCAGTCACAGCACCCTCTGCATGCACTGCACAAATCTTCTTTTGCATTTCAGTTGTGTTTTTACCTTTCTTGAGATAATAAAGCATAATATGCAAAAAAAATGTTGCATATCTTCTTCCATCTTCAGTCGTCAAATGGCTGCACAAAAATTTACCAATTTTGATGTCTTTAAATGCACACTGATGATAGCTATCACAACACTGTCTAACAAAATTGTTTCAAATGAAGTTAAAGACTTAAACTAAGCCCTACTGGACCCATTATACAGAAAATCAGTAATGAACTTGTTGTCTAACCCAATAGTTATTCTCCTTTCATTGTGTCAGGGTTCTATTAGAATTTATGGGACTGCCAAGTTTGTAAATAAAATCAGGAGTTTTAGCACTGTATTTGCTTATGCATAAAGACTGTCTTAAAGATACAGAAAGAATTGTTGAGTGGTTATCTCTAGAGAGTTCTTTTTAGAAAAGATTTTGTTTATTTATTTATTTATAGAGAGAGGGGAAGGGATGGAGAAAGGGAGAGAAACAGCAATATGTGGTTGCCTCTTGAGGACCCCCAACTGGGGATCAAGTCTGCAACCTGGGCTTGTGCCCTGACTAGGAATTGAACCTGTGACCCATTGGTTTGTAGGCCTGTACTCAGTTCACTGAGCCACACTAGCCAGGGCTCTGGAGAGTTCTTAAAATAGAATTTAGAGTAGGAATTTTCCTTTATCTAAACAATTTAGTAACGACATGTGCAATTTTTTACATTAAGAGTGTATCACTTTTGTAGTAAAAATTTTTAAAGAGGCATAACATGTTAGGGAACCTCAGATAATCAAAAATCAAATTCTGGTTAACTGTCATTTTAATGAATGAGGAAACTAAGGCTTACAGAGATGGTTATTATGTAGATCACAGAGTAACAAAGCCAAGACTAGAGTGTAGGCCTTCTGGATTCTGTCTGGTGCTTTCCTTTTATATCATTTTACCTCTGTTAGGAAGAACATTTACATTTGCTTTATAACTATTTGGTTGTCTTAAGTGATAGTTAAAATAATGATGCCAAAACGTGGCAGGCAACATATTTTTATATGTCTTATACATTTCAACCTTTTATAATTCAGTAAAGGCTCCAATATGTGTGAGGCATTCTGGTAGGAATACACAAGTAAGATATAGTTTTTGCTTTTGGAGAGCTTATCTGTAGTGTTGGAAATGGCAGAAATGACAATCCATTCCTTCACCAAACATCTACTGAGCACTAATGGTTCAGGTTCTTTTCTGGGTGTTAAGAATGCAACACTGATTAAAAAGTGTCCAATACCTATTCTAAGGAAAGTTTTAATCTAATAAAGGGAGGAAACATGTTTTCACATGAATTTTAATGCTGTATGAGAAGTGCAACAGCAGAAACATATAATAAAATACAAAAAATAGAGGAATACAGCATATTTTCAAATAATAAAATAGAAAAATACAGCAAAGAAAAAATGATAAACTGAGGTGAATGGAGATGCTAACAGACTGGAGAAATTCATGAGGTAAAGTGCTTGTGAAAGATGTAGAAGGCCTAAAGACTAAGGTCAGGCAGCTGAAAGTTGGAGTTACGGTTTCAGAGGAGGGGCAGTTCCTGTTTACATGATATGCTCTGCAGCCTTGAGAGTGGATTTCAGAGATGGAGTGAAAAGCCAGTTGAGCCGAGGAGCTCTATGTATATCAACTTTGAGACTCACTGTTACCAAGATTTTATGGTAACAGTAAAATAATCAAGTTAAGTCCCTCCTTCAAGGAATTACCTTTTCTGATTCAATCCCATACCCAGGTAGAATAGATTAGTTCTTTATTTCCCTATATCCTTTATACAGACTATTACTATGGCAGCATCTATTTCACTTCATTTTGTTTTATTTACATATTATCTTTCTCAATTAGGCTGCAAGTTTCTTTTGAGGACAGGGCTACAAAGTTGTTTCTATATCTTTAGCACCTAGAATGGTGGTGATATCACGTAATTTGTCCTTAATATGTACTGAATTGAAGATCTAAAATAAAGATAAGAATAAACAAAAATTAAAAACATACTGTGGGAAAGGTAAATGTAATGGTCCTCCTAGAGCAATGATGCTTCATCGGTCTATATGTTGGAATGGTCTAGCAATCTTTAAAAAAAATACCTCTGCCCCATTCCCAGTGATTCTGATTTAATTGCATAAGTAGTTTTAAAAGCACTTCAACCTTGTTCTCAAATAAAGCCAGAGTTGAAGACCATAGCTCAGAAGGGAAAAGTGATTAATGCTGCAAGCATGCTAAAAACTTTCTCACCTGAGCTGGGCTTTGAAGGGTGAACAGAAAGAAGTTCACCAAATTAATAAAGCATGGCAAGCTTTTCCTTAAATCTCAGTAAGTCTTATAAAATGTTAATCTGTGTTTGGAATCATTACATTACATATGAACATATAGCCTACTCAGTTGATCCACCAATTCTGTTTCATCAGTTTCTCATGCTAGGGTTTAATAAGAATAAAATAAGACCATGTGTTGAAGTACCAAAGCACTTGTTTTATACTTTTCAAAAAAAACTTCTGGTTTTTGCCTTAAACCAAAATAAGCGAATTACATTGTATTGCCAATCACAGGTGATCATTACCCTTATTTTAAATTTACTTTTAATATCATATGGTTATTGAATACTATCCTTTTTACACTGGCAAATCTAATAGTGAGCCAAAACACTATATAATGTAGTAAGATGGATAGTTTTTAAAAAATACATGGATTTGGTACCTTCCTACCTTACCTGATAGGATCCTCTCATCTGTTTTTAAGGGTTTTTTCAGTATCACTTGTCTGAAATATTTTGGTTATAAACCACAGCTGTTTCCCCGTTCCTTCATATGCCATAGCCAGTGATTAAACTTTATAACAATGCTACTTTGTACCCCTCTCTAAAAATAAATAAAATCTTTAAAAATATATTAGTGATTAATAAAGTGATTACTTCAATTACTTGTCTTTTATCCTTAGTGGTTTCTTCTCTGTCTTCACTAATTCTTCCTACCATACATTTCATTCTTTTCTTCTCAATGGCATTCCACTGAGAATAAAAAGTTATTCCCATTTTTTAAGGCTGCTGGAATAAGAGAAAATTTCTAATGCTGACTTTTAAGGCAATTTGTAATGAACTATCAGTGTATTATTATGGTGTAAACTTTTAGACTCCCTTTTTGGCCCCTTTGCTTCATTAATACTTGTGGACTAGCAAGACTATTGTGCAAATTCTAAAAAGGTGTCTCTTCCAAGTTTCACTGAAGACCAAACTGGATTTCAGCCCACAACCTGCAGCCCCCTGCCTTTTGGCCTGACACAGTCTGCACAGCTCTACCTATTGGGTTTGTTGACTTAGCATAGTGCAATTGTCTAGCTGTGGCTGGGTAGGTCACTTGGGTAGAGCACCATCCTGATATGCCAAGGTTGCAGGTTCGATCTTCAGTCAGAGCATGTACAAGAAGTAACCAATGAATGCATGAATAAGTAGAACAACTAATTGTATCTCTTTCTCTCTAAAATAAATAAGTAAAACATTTAAAAATAAAAAGGGAAACCTTGATTAAAAAAAAAAGAATAATGAAAATTGTATGTGTTTTAAGTTCTTGGTGTGTTTCTTAACAGTAGATATGAAAGTGTGGTGAGCTATATTGTAGGAAATATTAAGTTATATTTTGTGAATATGTAAAACAATGTATTATTTTAATGAAGTGTTATAAGTAAAGGGGAAAACAAGATATTCCTTTTAAAACCCTGTGATTAGTGCTTTGTTGTATTTTATAGACTCTCAGCAGTTAAATACGAAGGTATAAGCACAAAATGAACTTTCTGGCTAACCCAATACAATACATACACACACACACCACCTTACTTTAGGGGCTCAATAGTTGATTAATAGGAAATATGTTCATATTTGCTGAGTTCTAAGGTGTTCACTTGTCATATTAAACATTTCTGATATTCAGGTGTATTTTACTTTTGAAGAATTTTAAGCTACCATTACAATTATTGGTGGAAGTTAGAGATAACAAGATTTCAGAATCATGTTAATGTTGTGTAGAAATCAGTCTGAGAGTCTATGCAAAACCTGAAATTTTGAAGTTACTTTTGAATGTCTTAACTGAAAAAATGTAAGGGCTGAAGCTTTTTGTTGTTGTTGTTCTAAAATTGAGTTCTTTGTAGTTGAAATGTACAGCAGAGATAGAAAACAAAAGCTGTATTAAGTTATAAGGAAATGACATACATGCTTAGGTCTTAATCCTAACGTTTTTGGGTTTTTTTTTTTCCTTTAAAAAAATTTAAAATTAAAAAATTTTCTGTTAATTTTGCTCAGAGCTTGGTCTCTGGTTTACTTACTAAATTAATCAGCGGCAACTTCTGCATTGCATTTTTTGTTATTGCATTGGTATACCTTACTGCATTTCTAATAGCCTTGAGAAATTCATGCAAAATACTCACTTGATAGCATCCATCTGTTTAGAGCTGGAAGCACTTGGTAGATAGCTTTAATTTTCTGCAAAGTGAAACATGAATTTTCTCCATTTTAGTAGTCAGTCTGCTCTTACTTTGGGGTAAGGCTATTCATTTTTCATGTTGCTAGTTAAAAAAAAGAAAGCACTAATAGTTAAAAATCCTTGTATACACATGCACATGTACATTTTCAATTTGAGGAGATATGAGAAATTAAATCCAACTGAAATTCATCTTTAGTCTATTTTAAGAATATTAGCATCTAGCTTTAAAAAAATTATCTAGAAGCAATTAGACAGCTGTCTAATTTACATCGTAAAATGCATGTAAAGTTGTGTTTTATTGATTTATTTCTTTCCAGTTTAGCTGCGTGATAATTTCCAAATACAATTTGAATAGCCCTGTCTGGTGCAGCTCAGTGGATTGAGGGCTGACCTACAAACTGAAAGGTCATTGGTTCACTTCCCAGTTGGTGTACATGCCTGTATTGTGGGTCAGTTCCTTTCCTCTCTCTCTAAAATAAATACATAAATCTTTTAAAAAATAATAGGGAATATAAAGCATTCTTTACTGATTATTAGATGAAGTTAATTCTTTCCTGAAAAATTATCAGTTTTGAAAGTTTTCCATTCTAAAAAGTGATTTTCCTTTGAACTGATACACAATTTTTTATCCAGAAGAAAACTGAAGCTGATATGATTAAGTTGCCCAATATAATACAAATGATACACCATACATTGATGTCTCCCTCCCTCTCTGCTGCTCTCTCCCTTCCTCTCTCTCTAAAAAGTAATAAATAAAATCTTTTAAAAAATACAAATGATACATTGGAGAATAGTGATTTGAACCCAGGTGTGTGTGATTCTAATACCATTGTTCTTATCATTACAATTTCTCTACTACACTAACAATGATTGACTCTGTTGAAATATTTATTAAGCTTCAGTTATATAGTATAGTAAAGGAAGCATAAAAGAAATGCATTTTATATGTTCTGTTACATTTGTGTAATTATTTTGTCTGGTATTGGGGTCATGAAAGGAAATAGTGGCTGGGGGAAGTTAATAATATGACATGTTTCCCAAATAACTTAAAGAGTCTATGTTCCTAAAAGGAAATCTGTCCTAACAATGTGAATTTTACTGGTTTTAACACAAATGATGTGCAAATTCCTGGGACAGCATAGTACTGGTGAATTAACTAAACACTTGTTGCTTTAGTTAGTTACATTAGTCCATTCATCCTAAAATTAATGAATTTTCTTATTTGGACCCAAGTCTCAGTAGACCTTTTTTTCCCAAAATTTTTATATATTTATTTTTAGAGAGAGGAGGGGAAAAGAGGGAGAAGCAGAAGGAGACAAACATCCATGTGCCAAAGAAACGCAGACCTGTTGCCTCTTACATGCCCCCAACCAGAGATCTGGCCTAAAACCTACTCATGTGCCCTGACCAGGAATTGAACCAGTGACCTTCCAGTTCAATCTACTAAAACAGATCTACTAAGTCACACTAGTCAGGGCTCAGTAGATCTATTTTTAAATGGAGTTTTATTGCAAGGGAGGGAGGAAGTAATAACTTATAAACACACATTTTCTGTGAGGTAAAAATTAACCAAGACATTTTGTTTTGGTTGGTGATTCTTGAGTTCTATTATACCTAGACTATAATGACTTTAGACTCATGAGAGAGAGATGGGCAGTTTTGTGTAGAGTAACAATATTGTAAAAAACAAAAAGTAGCTGTGGAAACTGAGGGCCCTGAGGACTCAGCTGCTTTTGATAATGCCGCCTTTGTATTTGGGTCAGCAGCCAAAATGGCTCTTGTGGCTATCACATTCAAGTGGCGGTCCATCAGCTAGCCTACATTCTCTCCTCTGCGAACTGACAACTTTAGGTCAAGGTGATAGCAAGGTGTTGTGCTCTCAAGGTTCTTTCTATGCTTATCCTGTATAGTATGCATAGCCCTAGTTTTATATTGCCTTTTATTATATCCTTAATTGGACTTAAGATTAAAAGTTCCTTGAGGGTAGAAACAGTGTCTTGTCTTCCTTTGAAGTCCTCTTTCCTGGCACATAGTGGGCATACAAATACATATTGAATAAATGCATGATTCCTTCAGCTTCAGTAAAGCATGAGATTTTCCTGATGTTTGTTTGGAGAACTCTTTGTCTTCCTTATTACTCTATAATATTACGACTCCATCAGAAAATGTGTTTTATTTTTGTTTTAATGAACAGCATTATCTTTCTGTTGTTAGCCCCCAAATACGTTATATTATATTCATCACTGATGCCATTTTATGAAAGTCCACTTTCATAAGCAGTCTTACATAATTTTGAGATTTAGGAGTTTTAAGTCCTTGTTATCCATGGCAGTTGGTCCTCACTAAAATGATTAATTCTTTCTGTAATTGTCTACATAGTAAGGTAGAATTTAGAATTTGTGATCATTTTCATATTTTAAACTCACATACCATTGCAGTATTTGAAGAACAGTCTCCTGAATATGGTAAATAAAGAGAATGTATATACATCTTCTGTTTAAGAATGGGAGTTAGTATATGTCTCAGGATCCAGCTATAGTTCTAAATTCAAAAAAGTGAACTGCTTATTCTCTTTCAGTAAAATGTTTACAACATTCTCTAACATAGAGCTATTCACACTATACTATGCAGATGATGCTCGGCCATGAGCTGTTTATTACCTGTCGTAAGGCAATAAGCTCAGAAATTGAGAGTTCCTAAGGAACTTGTAAAGCAGTTTGATGGAGCAATTTTATGTCTGTTGAACCTGGAAATAAAAATTGAAACTTATGTTTTATATATTTTATTTTATTTTAAAGAAATTCAGCTGTTGCTGGTGTAGCTAAGAACCAAAGGATCTGCCAACCTAAGAACCAAAGGATCTACCAAAGGGTCTCCAGTTCAATTCCCAGTCAGGGCACATGCCAGGGTTGCGGGCCAGGTCCCAGTTGGGGGCACGTGAAAGGCAACCACACATTGATGTTTTTCTCCCTCTTTCTCCCTCCCTTCCCCTCTCTCTAAAAATAAATTAAAATCTTTAAAACAAAAAAGAAATTCAGATCTTTTACTTCTCAAACATCTCTCTCAATAGGATGAATCATTACAGATTGATTGTTATAAAGATTTATAGAATAATGAGTATAAGAGTTTGCAACTGAGCATAAAACATGACTAACCTATAAAATAATGTCTAGTTAGATTCTACTTGTACTTGTTGCTGGCTACTGGTTGCAACAATTCAATAAGAATATCCACCATAATTATTTTGAAATAACTTCCTACATTAGAGATAACTGGTTGGAAGTAGATTTTACTTTCTTTATTATTTCTAATAAACCAAATACTATAAGCAACAAATTATTACTATTAACTGGTTATAATTTTAAAGGTTAAGGGTAGCTAGATATCCATAATGGATAAAGTTTTCTGAGTGGTGTCTTCATCTGTAGTTTAGAAGAGGTTCATAAGATTTGAATGTTTCCAAATCAAATCCACTGTTTGCTCAGCACTCCCCCTAAACTTATGTGTGTGTGTACACATAAACACTTAGGGGGCTTGTATAAAACCTTATCTTATGATATGTGTAAGAGAGAGCTTGAAAGAATCCTGTGAAAAGGTATAGATAGATGAAATGAATTAAGTCTACTTGTGTGTGCTTATGAAATCTCGTCTCTTCTGTTTTATATTTCCAGCTTTTTAATGGCATGCAGGTATTGAACTTTGATTGCATTTTTTATTTAAAAAAAGAATTTTACTGAGTATGTTTCTAAAACTAAAATTATATTTACAAGATGGCCTCAAAGATGAACAGAATGACATTTGGTAAAATTCATATATTCATAATTCAGGGATTTTGCTTACTGCCCACTTATTATAGTTCCCTTGCAGCACAGATTCATTTTTAGCATACATTGCTAGATTCTATTTCAGAATCTTTTCAGCAGTGAGATTGTGTGGTTCTAGATTATTTGTATGTTTTTTTGTTTGTTTTATAAATATTTATTTTTAGAGAGAGGGGTAGGGAGAGAGAAAGAGAGGGAGAGAAACATCACTGTGTGGTTGCTCTCACTTGCCCCTAACTGAGGACCTGGCCTGCAACCCAGGGATGTGCTCTGACTGGAAATTGAACCAGTGACCCTTTGGTTCTTAGGCTGACACTCAATCCACTGAGCCACACCAGCCAGTGTTACGGTTTTTGTATAATACAGTTCTCAAAATAAATACATTAGTTGCTTTAAAGGGATTGGTGGTTTTTTTTGTTTGTTTGTTTGTTTGTTTGTTTTTAAAGAAAGGTATTTTGTTTATTTGAGGGGGTATACAGATTTATATTAAAGGTGCAATTATGCCATTAAAATCCCACTCCCTTTAAAAATACCCTCAATATACAGTCCTGCCTGATTAGGCTAGCTTTAAAACAGACAAGCAAAAGATACCATCTTTCAGAAACACAACAGTTCACAACTTAGCATTCCAGTTACAATTCAAAGTTCCCAGCAGCTATGATACCCAATTAGGGGAGGATCTTGTACACATTCCCCAACTCTATACCACATGTAATTCCCTATCTCTGCACAAGCTGCATGTCTCTCTTTCTCCCTTTTGCTCCCCCCTTCTCAAACCAGGTGACTTCTCAGGCAAAGTGTCTATCCGCGTGTTGTTCAGGAGAGAAAGAGAGCCCCTGTCGGCATGTCCGTGTGGGTGAAATAAAAAAAAAAAGGTGATTGATTTTTCATAATATAGTATTACAATATATTATATGATAAAGAATCCTTAGGTTAAAAATAATTTTCCATTGACTTTCCCTTAATTGTTTTAGTCTTTTCACTAAATCTAACTTGTCTTTGTTTATTTAATAGGTGGGTTAAATAAAACAAAACACTGGTTACCTTGAATTGTTAGCTATGATTAAAAATATGTATACTGTAGTATAGTAAATTGTACTGTAAAAACATTACCCAGAGTAGACCCATTCTGCTAAAGAATGGCCTTAAAATAAGAAAGCAGACATAGTCACACAAAAAAGTACTTTACTGAAAGTAATTTAAAGTAAGTACATTATGTATAATGTTTGGCTTAAAGTATAATGGAGTAATGCCATTATAAAAGTCCTTTTATTCTAGCCTGGCCAATACCTTACCACTTAAAAATACCAGGCCCTGGTCAGATAGCTCAGTTGGTTAGAGCATCATTCCACTGTGCCAAGGTTTGTGGGTCCAGTTTCCTCCTGGTTTTGCACCAGGAGGGCATGTCCAAGAAGCAACCAATGACCCTGGCCTGTGTGGCTCAGTTGGTTGGGAATGTTGTCCAGTAAACAAAAGGTTGCTTGTTTGATTCCTGGTCAAAGCACATGCCTAGATTGCAGGTTCAGTCCCCAGTCTGATTCATATAAGAGAGAACTGTTGATAATTCTTTCCTTCTATCTCTATCCATCCTCCTTCTCCTCTTTCTAAAAATCAATAAAAAGAGGAACTTCTGGTCAAGATGGAGGTGTAAGGTAGACACACTTGGTCTCCTTATGGCAATCATAGAAAGAACAACAGCCAGATCTCAAAACTAGTAACACCCAGAACTATCAGAAAATTGAGCTGAATGGAAGACCAACAACCAAGACTTAAAAGAAGATGCATTCACCCGGATACGTAGGAGGGACAGAGAGGCTACATGGTGCTGAAAGGCGGCAGTGGTGGAACAAACGGGAGGGATGACTTGGGACCAAGTGATCTCAGCCCCAGGCCAGATGCACAGCCCAGGGTTGCAGCACCAGGGATACAGACGCCTGTTACCTCCGGCTGTAAAAACCAGTGGGGTTGGGGCAACGGAAGAAACTGCCAGGTTTTGCCCCTTCAAGGGGCAGCACAGTCTTAGCATGTACACAAACCCACCCACTCCCGGATTCACCACTGGTACAGCAGCTGGAGGGTAAACCACCAGAGGCCAGGTGGAGGCACTGTCCCTTCTCTGAGCACTTGCCACACAGCCACAAAGCTGTGAGGTGGGTTGCCCTGCCCTGGCAGCTGCCTAGGGCTCTGCCCCACACAATTTACAGGTGCCTTTGCTACATAGGCCACACTACTCAGACAGGGAGTCAAAGCAGCTCTACCTAATACACAGAAACACACAGGGAGGCTGCTAAACTGAAGAGACAAAGAAGTGTGGCCCAAATCAAAGAATGGAACAAAATCCTAGAAAAAGAACTAAATGAAATAGAGATAGCCAACATATCAGATGCAGAGTTCAAAACACTGGTGATCAGGATGCTCAGAGAACTCCTTGAGTATAGTAAAAAAATAAAGGAAGAAATGGAGGTTACATTAAGCTAAATAAAGAATAACCCACAGGAAACCAACAGAGAAGGGAAGGAAACTGGAATTCAAACCAATTCTTTGGAACATAAGGAAGAGATGAACATTCAACTAGAACATAAGAAACAGGAAATAAAAAAACTGAGGATAGGCTTAGGAATCTCTAGGACATCTCCAAACATGCCAGAAGGAGAAAAGGAAGGACAAAGGTTTGAAAATTTACTTGAAAAAAACAATGAAAGAAAACTTCCCAAATTTGGTGAAGGAAATTCTCATACAAGTCCAGGAAGCACAGAGAATTCCAAACAAGCTAGACCCAAAGAGGACACCACACCAAGGCACGTCATAATTAAAATGCCAAAGGTAAAAGATAAAGAGAGCTCTGGCTGGTAGCACAGTGGATAAGGCGCCAGCCTGCAAACCCAAAGGTCATAGGTTCGATTCCCCAGCCAGGGCACATAACAAGGTTGCAAACCAGGTCTCCAGTCAGGTCTGTGGCTAGAGGCAGGTGAAAAGCAACCATACATTGATGGCTCTCTGCCTCTCTCCCTTCCCCTCTTTGTAAAAATAATGAAATAAAATCTTAAAAAAAAAAAAAAAGATAACGAGAGAATCTTAAAAGCAGCAAGAGAAAAAAAAGTTACTTACAAAGGAGTTCCTATAAGACTATCAGCTGATTTCTCAAAAGAAACTTTGCAGGCAAAAAGGGATTGGCAAGAAGTAGTCAAAGTGATGAAAAGCAAGGACCTACAACCTAGATTACTCTATCCAGCAAAACTATCATTTAAAATTGAAGGGCAGATAAAGTGCTTCCCAGACAAGATAAACATGAAGCAGTTCCATCACCGAGCCATTATTATAAGAACTGTTAAAGGGACTTATTTAAGAAAAAGAAGATCAATACTATGAACATTAAAATGACAACAAAATCACAACTATCAACAACAAAATCTAAGAAATAAAAACAAACTATGCAAACAACCAGAGGAGGAACAATATCTTAGGTATGGGGATCATTTGGAGGGTTATCAGCTAGGAGGGTGAAAAGGGAGAAATGGGGAAAAGATGCAGGGATTAAGAAACACAATTGTTAGGAACAAAATAGACAGGGGTATGGTTAGAATAATACAGGAAATGGAAAAGCCAAAGAAATTTATGCATGGCTCATGGACATGAACTAAGGGTAGGGAGGGATCGCTGGAGGGAAGAAAGGTTATCCAGCAAGGGGGGCAAAGGAGAAGAAATTGGGACAACTATAATAGCATAATGAATAAAATATACTTAAAGAAAATTTAAAAATACAAACACATGGCCTCATTGTCTAGAAATACCACTTATAAGACATTGGAATACTGAGTTTCAGACTTATTTTTTGTATTTGTGTGATTTTTTTCTAAAATAGAAAAATACTGTGTTCTAAAAATAATACAGAAAAAACAAGTGGAACAATAAATTAATGTTTCATTTTCTCCTTTCTCTCTCTAAAAATTAAAATATAATTTTTTAAAAAATGTAAACATTTCAGACCTCTTTAATGACTCTCTAATTTCAAACAACATTCAACACTCAAGAATCAAAGTACTGGAAAAACATTTATGGAACTGCCTAATTTTATGTGAAACAGACTTTGACCCATAAATGATGTGTTTTATACTTAGATCCTAATATCTTTAGATTTCAGTTCACTATCTTTTTCCAACATTTTATTATGAAACTTTTCAAACATAAAATTGAAAGAATTGTATAGTGAACACCCATATTCTTGTTCTCCAGACACTACAATAAAAACACTTCGCTACATTTGTTTTACCACTTATTTGTCCCTTACATTGATTTGTCTACTTTTGAAGCATTTCAAGACATCAGTGTTCTTCACTCCCAAACACTTCAGCATGTATGTATATAATAATGTGTAATGAATAAATTATAATGCATAATGTTTTTGAGATTCATCCATGTTGTTGAATGTTATAAGTAGTTTGTTTTTGTTTATTGAATAATCCTATGAATAAATATACTGCAGTTTCTTTATCCTGTTGACAGATACCTAAGCTGTTTCCTATTTGGCTATTATGAATAAAGCTGCTAGAAACATTCTTGTTCAAATTTTTTAAATGAATATATGCTTTTATTTCTCTTGGGTAAATACTTAGAAGAGGAATTACTGGGTTATAGGGTAGATGTATGTTTCAATTTATTAAAAACTGCTAGAAATGTTTCCAAAGTGATTGTACCATTTTACGTTGCCACCACCATTTGCTCTACATCCTTGCCAACCATTTGAATTGTGATTTTTTTTTAAAGATTTTATTTCATTATTTTTAGAAAGAGGGGAAGGGAGAGAGGCAGAGAGGGAGAGAGACATCAATGTATGGTTGCCTTTCACCTGCCTCCAGCCACAGACCTGGCTGGAGACCTGGTTTGCAACCTTGTTATGTGCCCTGGCTGGGGAACTGAACCTGCGACCTTTGGGTTCACAGGCCGGCGCCTTATCCACTGTGCTACCAGCCAGGTGAATTGTGATTTTAATGTATATTTCTCTAATGACCAATAATGTTGGGCACTTTTTCAGGTTTCTTTAAAAAAAAAAAAAAGATTTTATTCATTTTTAGAGAGAGGGTAAGGGAGAGAAGGAGCGAGACTTTTTTTGTTTAAGATTTTATTTATTTTTTAGAGAGAGGGGAAGGGAAGGAGAAAGAGAGCGAGAACGTCAGTCAATTGCCTATCACAGGTTCCCAAGCAGTGGCCTGGCCTGAAACTCAAGGCATGTGGCCCAGCTGGGAAGGGAACAGGTGACCTTCCTGTTTGTGGGATAAAAGCCAACCAGTCAGGGCAATGTTGCACACTTTTTTCAAGTTTTTATTAGCCATTTGTGGAACTTCCTTTGTGAATTGTCTATTTAAATCTGTTGCCCACTTTGTATTGAGTTTTAAGGCATTTTTCTATACGTTGTGGGTAGAAGTATATTTTCTCACAATCTGTGCCTTGTCTGTTCATTTTCATAACGGTGACAATTCATTGTAATTTTTCAACATTTTATGATGAAAAATTTCAAATATATAGAAAGTTTAAACACTTTTACTAAACACCCTTATCTCTACCAACCCAGCATCTCATTAACAGGTTTTTATACTTGTCTGGTTACATATCTATCTATCTTCTTATTTGTGCATTTCAAGGTAAATTATAGACATCAGTTCACTTCTCCCAAGTCCTTCAAAATGCATATTATTAATTAGAATTCAGTATTTGTTTGCAGGTTTCAAGGTAAACTTTTTAGACAATGAAATATACACATTTTAAGTGAACATTGGCTAAGTTTTGACAAATTCATACACGTGTGGAACTCTAAACTATGATGTAGAATAAGTAGCATCAGTCAGAAAGTTCTCGAATTCCCTATTCCAGTTAATCACCTTCATTGCCCCATACACAGCCATTACCCTGGGTTTTTGTACCATAGATCAGTTTTGCCTGTTCTAAAACCTTGTATCAGTGGACTCTAATATTGTGTACCCTTTTGTTTAAGGCTTCTTTCACATAGCATAATGTTTTTGAGTTTTATTCATATTATATATTATATATTATACATATTATGTATACCTGTATGTATTGTATGTATGTATACATATTACATATCATTCCTTTTTAGAGCTGAATAGTAATTTTTGAATGAATATATCATAGTTTATCCATTCTCCTGTGGATGTACACCTGGATTGTTTGCAGCTATTGGCTATTAGTAATAAGTTGCTATGAACATTCTTGTACAAGTCCTTTTGCGGGAATATGTTTTCATTTTGGAGGCAAATACCTAGGAGTGCAGTTGTTGAGTTATAGAGGAAAATACCCAAAGTGGGTGAACCAGTTTACACCCCAGTAACAGTGTATGTAAGTTCTTTTGTTCCACATTCTCACCAAATTTAGTGTATTGTCAGTCTTATCAATTTTAGACATCGTGGTAGATATGTAGCAGTACCTCATTGCGGTAGTTAATTGTACTTAAAATAAGTATTTCTTACATCCCACCCTTAATATAACTATTCCCTATATGCAGTACTCACATACCTCAGCTTTACTACTTTTCCCCCAATTACTTCAATTGTTTAATGCCCCTGCATTTTTACCTATGGTACACTCTAGGAGAGAACTATTTTAAAATTGCTGATTATGGTACCAAAGCATCAAGTAGATTTTAAAAATTACTCTATTGTAGATTGACAGGAATTTGTTACTTTCCTACTTGTTTACTTTGGGGAACCTTTCTGAGGAGAGGGGTGACAGGATAAAATTGTACACAGGCTTTTGTGCACAAGCTGTATATACACAAATTCGTAATCACAAGTCATTTCTGTCCATCAGCTATAGAAGAGTCGCACAATTCAACTCTTTATAAGATAAATATGAAAAGCAAGATCCTATTGGAAATATCCAATGGCCCTGAAGTATTCAAGAATTTGGAACCTAGAAAGTAATATTGAAATCGTTGACAATTTGGTACTGTTTTAAGTTCCTTTGAATAAATTAGTAGAATAGCTACCTAAGTTGTAAGTAAGGAAAAATCACTCAGTGTACTACCATACCTGATTTAGTTCCTTTCAGTGATAAAACTGTTACAGCCCTGGCTGGTGTGGCTCACTTGGTTAGAGCATCTTCTCGTAACAGAATGGGTGAGGATTCAGTTCCTGGAAAGGACACATGCCTAGATTTCAGGTTCAATACCCAGTCCGGGCAACTAATCAATGAAGTGAAATGAGACAGCTCGTCAATGCTTCTCTGGCACATTAATGTTTCCTTTCCTCTCTCCATTTCTTTCTTTCTCTCTCTCTCTCTCACTCAAAAAGACAATGGAAATAATTACAAAGACTTAACAGATTAAACCTTTCTTTTTCCCATACAGTAGTAATTCTCAACCTTGGCTACACCTTAGAATGATAGGGTGGGGGGTGCTTTTAAAGTTTGTTGCCCAGGATCTACTCCAGAACAATTAAATCAGAATATCTGGGGTGAAACCCAGGTGATTCTATTGTGCAGCCAAGATTACAAGCCAGTACTGTACAGGAACTCATATAATAAAATTCAGGCAAGCATATGACTTTTTTCCCCATGAAACTTCTATGTTGCCTACCAACAAAGGTGTTAGAAGTTTTTAAATTGGGCTTCACCATTTATAAGCCCTGACTTTGGGCAAGTTCTTTAGTCTGATGATTAACTGAGGTCATAATGAAAAGTTTCAAGTGTGGTGAAGAGCACAAAGTAGGTCACTTAACAGCTATTGATTTCCTTCACTTTTAGAAGTGTTACATATTTGAATAAGGACTGTAAGCCATCATTCCTCCTCTGTTAGATTTAGGGCAGGCTTACTTATCAGGTGTGACTGACAACAAAGCCCTTATATTATCAACATGGAAATTAACACAGGGCTCAATTACTAACCTCTCAGTGCAGAGATTAGATAGGGCCTCATACTCTGCAGTTAAAGTCATACACTAAAAACTTGATACTAACAGAATGTACCAAGAGTTTCGTATGTTATGCTAGGTAGGAACTATGCACCTCTTAATCAGGGGGATTTTCTTGAAAACGTGATGTTTAAACTCTGTCCAAACAAACAAAACAATAATCTAAACTCTTCCCTTTAAATGTATTTAGTTCAAAATATAAAAAATATGTAAAAGTATTTTGCTCTTTTGGGCTTTGGGGAAAGTTAATGTCTCTTCTCAGATGTCCTTGTATATACACTACAGGGACTAACATAAAATATATAGGTGTTCATTAAATACTTGATGAATGAATGTTCCCATCTGAAAAGTATGGAAAAACGTGTTGATTTGTATGACTATTATCCATGTGCTTTGAAAGAAAGCAACAGAAGTTTATAAATATTTGTTTCATTTTCTAAGGTGATGTAGTGCCAGTCTTTCTTTAAAGAGGGAATTTTGTGGAATGAACTGTTTTCTAATCTTTCTGGTGTGAAATATGAGAGCAGAGGTTTAGGTCATGGCTCCTCAGTAGGGGTGGAAATAACTTAAAAGAAACAAGTGAGAAGCACACAGTGGGCTGCACTTACTGAATTCTGCTACTCTCCAGCGTTTGGCAGCTCTCACAGAGCTGCACAAACAGTTCTTGGGATTCTTGAGTTCAATAATCATAAGCAAAGGGCGGAGTTCTAATCCCTTTAAGTGAAAGATAAACGCTGTGGAAGGTGTGTCTTCCAGTGTCCACTCCTTAGGGTTGTAGATCACGTGAGCTGACAGCACTTCCCTGTTCCCAGCGTCGTCTCCCCTAGGCAGTGATCAGTTCAAAAGGGACACAGCCAGGAAGGGGTCAGGCAGAAGTAGACTGGAAGGAAGTTTAAATCCAGGAGAAAGCACAGAAGTTCTATAACAATGCCACACTTTACTGTGACTAAGGTAGAGGACCCTGAGGAGGGGGCAGCAGCTTCTGTCTCCCAAGAGGGGGAGATAAGTTTAGGAGAAATAAAAGCCCGGATTCAGCCTTCAGATGAACCAGGTAAGTACTCAGTTTGGGAGCTTTTGGGATTTAATAGGGTTTTTCATCGGGGGTAAAAAAAAAAAAAAAAAGGTAACAAGTATTCAAAATACCTTCTTTACGATGGAGGAAAAGTATTGTGGTTAAAGTGTTCTTCAGTCAACTGTTTCACTCCCTCGTATATCTGATAACTTCTCTTTTTTCACATTCTGGTTTGTTTTTCCCCACAATGAGTTCTGTGTTCATTACCTCCAGGTGAAACTGAATCGGCAGCTATGTATGAAAGGAGTTTTCAAGCAAAAAGAAAGGCAGTGTAAAAGTCATTTTATGTAGAATTTAGAATTCACCTTTTGGTCAGGCAATTTCAATTATATCTGGAAAAGTATATAAACAAGGAGCATGGTTCAGTAGTTTTGTACAATGAACTTTGCACCTATGACTTCTCAAGTTATTTAGTATTTTGCCTCAGTTTACCAGTTAAACAGTAACTTAATAGTGAATGGCCTAACAATTCTTTAGTGAACGAATAAAAGTACAATAGATAGTTATCGTGACTAGCATAGCATTGGGTTTAATAAATTTGATGAATGTGATTATCTTTATTATTTTCTTTTAATAGTGACAGTTACACTTCCTAGGGGAATTGTGGTTTTGAACTTTTAAACATGCAATTAAAAGCTTAGTTAATATCATGGTATTAAATGTAGTCATAGTTTAAAGCCCTATTTCTTAAGTCTATAAATTTCATAAGTTGTCAGAACTTCTCTAATGTGTTAATGAAGGCTAAGAAAATAAAAAATCTCCCAGAATGTCTTTGGATTTTGACATTTCATTAACAGGTAACATCACAGTTCCTTGCTGTAAATAGCTGTGTACTCTCTCCTGTCTTTTCAAGCCTTCATGAATTTTTAAGAACCTTTAAATAAATTTAAGGGCTATCAAAAACAAGTTTACTTTTGTTTATTTTGTTCCTTCTAGTGAGAAAATTTACTAGGGAAGATAAAGTTTTATGGAAACTCTGCTGGGTTTTCATTTTGCTGAATTGTAATGGTACTAAGTTGAAAGTTAAGTTTAACCTACTTTGAATTTGAACCCAATTTTCCACAGCTTTAGTGCAAAGAAGTTAAGTTCTCTTTTGGAATTGTGTGTATTTGAAGCTTATGTTTGCTGCCTTCACATTTTAAGCTTTTTAGCCTTTTGCCTTTGCTGTTATCTTCATTAATTTCACAAAATGCAAACAAGTGAAGTTATATTATATGCCTCATTTTACTTTATTGCTTTTTCCTTTCTTCACCATCTCTATTATTTCATCTTTACTGCTTCTGTACTGTTTGAGAAAATTTGTTGTATTCAGCTTAGAACAGTGTTGAAATTATTTAATCTACAAGGAATCACCCAGAAAAGCCATAAATTCTTTTTTATAGCAACCAACTTTGCAATAAGTGACATTAAGTTAGGCTTAATACATTTTCTTCCATAGTAATTGTTTTGGACAAGAAAGAAGTAACATGTAATCTAACTTGAATTTAATAGGCTTTTCTTGGCATTTTCCATGACCGCCCAGGAAGTATCCACCTGAGTAAATTGGTCTTTGTTAAGTGAATAACTGATGTGACTATATATCTAAAGGGTTAAATTAGAGAGGAGGAAGGGGGGAATGTACATTAAAAAAACTTAGAAGTTTTATTGTTGTTTTTAAATTCTCAACCAAAGATATGTTTATCAATTTGAGAGAGAGAGGAAGGGAGAGACAGAAACATTGATCAGTTGACTCCCATTTGCACCCCAACCAAGTATCAAACTTGCAACATAGGCATGTGCCCTGATGGGAATTGAACATGCAACCTTTTGGTGTATAGGATGACACTTCAACCACCCGAGCCACCGAGGGCTATTGTTTTTTACTTAGGACTGAAATGTTCTTGAGGATAGTATGGTGTTTTTGGAGTAATTACTTGGAAGCAATTTGTTCTGAGTTAAAAAAAAATCCTAAGTTGCCCTTGCTGGTGGCACAATGGATAAGGCACTGGCCTGCGAACCCAAAGGTCACTGGTTCAATTCCCCAGCCATGGCACATAACCAGGTTACAAGCCAGGTCTTCAGCCAGGCCTGTGGCTGGAGGCAGGTGAAAGATAACCGTACATTGATGTCTTTCACCTGCTCTGCCTCTCGCCTTCCCCTCTCTCTAAAAATAATAAATAAAAATCTTAAAAAAAAATCCTAAGTTGATTGTGGTTTTCTTGTAAGCACTTCTGTACTAGCCAGTTACATAACCAGTTGTTTTGTTTTTGTTTTTCCTTCTATAATGAAAAATACCTAGGGAAAAATATGTACTATCATATAAATTGAACATATTTAAAAAGCAGGGCCCTGGCTGTTGTGGCTCAGTGGATAGGCACCAGCCTGCGAACCCAAGGGTCACTGGTTCGATTCCCAGTCAGGGCACATATCCTGGTTTCAAGCCAGGTCTCCAGTCTTATCCATAGCTGGGGACAAGTGAAAGGCAACCATACATTTATGTTTCTTCCCCTTTCTTCCTTCTTCCCTGCCATTCTGTCTGAAAATAATGAATACAATCTTTAAAAATAATAATAAAAAGCAGATAGTTTTTTAAAACGACTTTATTTTTAGAGGAGAAAGAGAGGGAGAGAAACATTGATGTGGGTGAAAAGCTTCCATCGATTGCTTCTTGCATGCCTCCAACTGGGGACTGGTCCAAAACCCAGGCATGTTCCCTGACTGGGAATTGAACCAACGACCCTTCAGTTCACAGGCCAGCACTCAGTCCATCCACTGAGCCAGCCACACCAGCTAGGACCAGATCATTCTTTAAATAAATTTTAAAATGTGTTTTTAAAAGGTGAGATTTATTTGAAGTAGGTAATTTAAGATAAAATAGAAATATGAATATGAATATAATATAAACTAATTTTAAAAAGAACTAGATTAATCTCTGCCATGGTAGTCACTAGAGTGCTATTCTGTTAGAACCCTGCATAATTTTGGATTTAAAGGGAAAAGCAGAAACTCAAACTTTCTTGACTATTTTCCTTCTCCCCAATCCAGTTTCTATGCCCCATCCTGTTTTCTCAGCAACTTATTTACAGAAATAGCACATAACACACTGTATTGTAGTCACCTATTTATTTCTCTCTTCCACAGTAGACTAATTATAGACTCCTTGAGGGTAGTAGAGACTTCGTGGGATTATTTTTGTTTCTCTAGGTCCAAGTGAATTGGACATAATAGGCAGTTCAGTGGGTAGATTTGTTCTCTGACTTTTGTATTCACCAAACACAGGTTTAGTGCAAAATCATGCTAGGTGTTGTACTTCTTCCCTCAGGCTACAACGGCGTGCAGTGTAAGTTCTGCACCAAAGGCAGCAATATGGCTTTAGAGCCAGGGACCTGGCTTTGAGTCCCAGTCCTACTAATTATTACTAATTAGAAGTAGTGATAATTTGTATTATTACGTAAATGACTTTGGGCAACTTATGTAACTTCTTTAGGCCTTACTTCACTGATAAAACAAAGGGAATGATAGTACCTACTTCAAAGTATGGTTGCGAATTACATTTAAAAAATGAACATAAAGCACTTAATACATGTGAGACATAGCGCTCAAAAATAAGGGCAGCTTCTTATTACATTATGGTTAGTGGTTTGATAAAAACGAAAAGAAACTGCTTTGGATAACAGATAATGAAGAGTATAATGCTTGGAGAGGACCCTGGATAGGTTATCTCAGAGCATAGGACATCGCTGATTCTTTTTTTTTTAATTTATTATTTCCAGAGAGAGGGGAAGGGGGAGAGGCAGAGAGGGAGAGAGACATCCATATATGGTTGCTTTTCACCTGTCTCCAGCTACGGACCTGGCTGGAGACCTGGCTTGCAACCTGGTTATGTGCCCTGGCTGAGAACCAAACCAGCAACCTGGGTGTCTGCAGGCCAGCACCTTATCCATTGAGCCAGCAGCCAGGGCCACAGCTGACTCTTGAAGGGAGATCTAGAGAAGAAGATTACAAGCAATAGGAGTGCTTAAGGTATGAGAGGAAGGTATAGAGCATGTGGGAAACAAAAGTATAAGGTAGTTAACACACTGGGCATGTGGTAAAGGGATATCCAAGATGAGGCTACTTAATGAAGTGTCAACGTCACCTTCTCCCTACTCTGTGGGAATACCCAATGTTATTACCTTTTGAGAAATAAACTGAGGCTGTTGACTGTAACGTATCTCGGACTACGTGGTGAGTGGTGGCAGAGCCAGTGTTCAAACTTATAAGTTGTTTTTATTTACACCCTAAGTATCATGTGTCCTGTGTGTTTCAGTAGTTAAAGTTTTGTCTGTTTTACCTACTAGAAGTTTTTATAGCAATGGGCATTGAATTTAATCAAAAGTTTTTCAACATCTGCTGAGATTCTCATTGTTTTCTACCTTTAATCTGTTAACATACTGAATTATATTAAAAAAGTTCCTGATGTTGAACCACTTTTACGTCTCTAAAATTGAACTTATTTGGCCATAATGCATCATTAAAAAGTTTTTTTTAACTTTTATTGAATTTATTAGGGTGACATTGGTTAATAAAATTGCATGTTTCAAGTGTACAATTCTGTAAATTATTACCTATATATTGTATTATTTATTCACCACCCCAAGTCAAGTCTTCTTTCATCACCATTCAGCCCCCTTTTACCCTCTTCTACCTCCTCCCACCCCCTCTGGTAATCATCATACTGTTGTCTGTGTCTGCAAGTCTGTTGTTTTTGCTTAATTCCTTCACCTTTTTCACCCAATCCACCTCCCCTGTAACGGCTGTCACTCTTTTTTCTGTATCTGTGAGTCTATTTCTATTGTTAGTTTATTTTGTTCATTAGAGTCCACATATAAGTGTAATAATATGGTACTTGTCTTTCTCTGACTGGGTTTTTTCACTCGAACTTCTAAGTTTTATGTGGTTCCCATCACACCATGATGCCAAGTCCAAGATTTTTAAGAATAACACAAAGTTGTTTACTATCCTAACGTTCACAGATCACAGGACTTTGATGTGAGCATTGTCAAATCTGTGATTTTTCAGAATAGGACCAACACAACAGAGTTTTACTGTTTATTGCATTTGCTCAATCAGACATAAATATTATATTCATTCATTTATTTTAATATTGATTGAATTTAAATATTTCTGTGAAATAATTAAATCTCCCTCACGCCTTAGACCTTCTTAAAGTACAATGATTATAAGCACATTTTGACTGCTGGACTTGCCTTCACTTGATATAGATTGTAGATTGGAACATTTCCTCTTCTTTTGAAATAGGGTTTTTAGGAAATTTTCAGCAACGGGCCTATAATAGAAAAAAATGGAACCTATATTGGTATTGAACAGCATCTCCACACATTAACTCTCAAGTAATCCAAATGGCGTTAGAGGGATTTTGTGTTAAATGGAGTTTAACTTCTGTTAGAAACCCATAGGATGCTAAGCTGTTAACTAAACATGAATTCTGCTTCTGCTTATCACTCACGAAAGCTTATGTTCTAAAGAAGGTGATATGACTACTGTCTTTTATTGACTAACAAAATAGATTGAAATAGCTACAGAGCTTCTTTACATTGATAAAAAAATATTTTCTGTAATAAACACTTAAAAGTTATTGGGAGGAGGTTTCCTTTTAACTGTTTACATGGGACAGGGTCAAGAGTTTATCTTGTGTCTCGATGAGGTACATTTTTCTGCCTTCCTCACCACCCCCAATATTCTGTCATTGTCAGAAAGCCTAATACTGCCTGGAAATATCTTTCCAATTCTTTTTAACATGTACCAAAGACTTCAGTATGAGAATACAAATTTGAGCCTGAGTCCTTTCAGTTATTTACCTTTTAAAACTTTGTTTAGTTTGTTAACCCCTCTTTGTCATATTACACTCTGACAGTCTAGAACACTTTCATTCCCTATTTCAATACTGTTATCAACAGGTTTTTAAAATACCTTGCTCCTAAAATTTTCTTGCTTGTGTGACAACCCTCTGTACTATCTGCTGCTTGTGCCCCACAGGAGATACCAGATTGGAACTGACTTTTTTCTCTAAACATCAAATTTCTCCAAAATGTATATAATGCATATTGCTTAACATTTTTTATTCTATACTCAAAGTAACATTTGGTTTAGGATTATAAAAATATTAAGGTGTAATTTTAGCATATTGTAAAGTATTCAAAACGTTTTTAAGTTTTAGACTGAATTTAGACATATACCTAGATTACAAAATTGATTATAAGCTGGTAAACTTTTTTTTAAAAGATTTATTTATTTATTTAAAATATTTTATTTATTATTTTTCAAAGATGGGAAGGGAGAAAGGCAGAGAGGGCGAGAAATATCAGTGTACGGTTTCCTTTCACCTGCTTTCAGCTAGACCTGGATAGAGACCTGGCTTGTAACCTGGTTATGTGCTCTAGCTGGGGAATTGAACCAGTGACCTTTGGGTTCACAGGCGCCACCAGGCAGGGCCAGATTTTATTTATTTTTTTTAAACATTTTTTTTTTTTTTTTTAATATTTTATTTCATTACTTTTAGAAAGAGAGGAAGGGAGAGAGGCAGAGAGGGAGAGAAACATCAATGTATGGTTGCCTTTCACCTGCCTCCAGCCACAGACCTGACTGGAGACCTGGTTTGCAACCTGGTTATGTGCCCTGGCTGGGGAATCGAACCTGCGACTTTTGGGTTTGCAGGCCGGCGCCTTAACCACTGTGCTACCAGCCAGGGTTATTTATTTTTATAGAGATGGGAAGGGAGGGAGAAAAAGAGGGAGAGAAACATCGATTGATCACACGTCAGCTAGTTGTCTCAATGTGTAAAAGATATATCAACTGGTTGCCTCTTGCATGCCCCCAACCAGGGAATCTGGAGACCTGGCGCACAGTCCAGGCATATGCCCTGAATGGAGTATCAAACCGGTAACCTTTTAATTCATAGGCTGGCATTCAGTCCACCAACCAGCTAGGGCTAGGTTGGTAAATTTTAAAGAATCTAGCATTTCTTTTTTGCCAAGTTGAAAGCAGAAATAATTTTACTGAAAATGTCATCAGTGTAATAATTATTGAGCACCTACTATGTGCCAGGCATTTTACCAGTATTGCCTTATTTAATCCTCATAACAATTAGGAAAAGTAATCATTATTATCACCCATTTTAGAGATGAGCAAAGTGAGGTGCCAGGAAATTAGGTTATTTGAGTGTTAGATGTGGAATTCAAACTAAGATCTCTATGACTTTCTACACTACCCACACTGTCTCTTTACTTTAAATACACATAATTAGTTTTATTTTCTGAACTAGGCTGCTCAGTTTTCTCAGTTTCTAATTCTTTTTAGTTTCGATTTCTTCTATCTTTGTGGATTTCTTGAAATTAAAATGAAATGTACTTGCTGTTTCTACCTTTATGTTTGTTCGATTGCTTTTCTATTTGGTGTAGAGTATTTCCAAGTGTAATATAACAAGAATAAATATACATCTGATGGTATGAAAGATATGTTCATTTTAGTGCGCTAGAAAAAATGTAGTATTTCAAGTATCTTATTACTTAGAATGAAACTAGAATGAATGTAATTAATATACAAGTCTGTTTAGAGAAAAATTCTAATATAGATAGAACATAGATTTGGTACAGAATTGAACATGGTACATAAATAACATAAATGTTTTTGATCAATTTCAAACTCTTATATATAGTGAATTAGACTTCATTTCCTTTTCTGTTGGTTTTTTCCACTATAACATACAGTGTTTTTGTAACAAAAGATTCAATAATTGTATTAGAAATGGTGAGCCTATAGTAAGAGTACTTTTGAAAAGCTGTTTTCATCTTTCTCCCACTACATTGCCTTTAATCATATGTTTTTCTTCATCTGAATTCTTTTGCTGTCTGCTCCTTGTCTATCATAAAAAATTACACAAACCAAGCCCTGGCTGGTAGCTTAGTGGATAGGCACCAGCCTGTGAACTCAAAGGTTGCTGGTTCGATTTTCAGTCAGGGCACGTAACCAGTTGCAAGCCAGGTCTCCAGCCAGGTCTGTAGCTGGAGGCAGGTGAAAGGCAACCATACGTTCATGTCTCTCTCCCTTTCTTCCTCCTTCCCCGCCCTTCTCTCTAAAAATAATAAATAAAATCTTTAAAAAATAATAATTACACAAACCCATATCACCTTGAGACTAGGCTCACACTCCTTTCCTCCAGGACTACTTGCCTAATTCCCTACCCCACCTTTGATTATGCCATCAGTCAGTAAATATCCATCACTGATTCAAAGCAAACATTGTGCTTTGAAATATAATTACAAAGCCCTGAACTTGTAATGGCTTTGGAATTATATTTGTATTGGAGGGTGAGGGATAGTATTTTAATTGGTTTAAAAAATTTGTATATATAGATATTTATATATCATTTATATTGTTATATATAAATTACATATTTTTTATTATGGAAAAATGTCAAACTCCTTAAAGTTCAGTAATTTTCTGCTCATTTTTCTACCTGTTGGTGTTTATTTTTAGATGTTCTATATATTTAGGGATATCAGCCTCTTGTGATATAAGTTGCAAATATTTTTCCTCATCAGTTTTTCTTTTAATGTTTTGTTGAGGTATATAATTCACATAAAATAAGCCACATATATTCTATATGTACCATTTGATGAGTTTTGAAATATGTATAAACCCTGAAACAATTATAATCAAGATAAACATTTCCATCACCTCCAAAAGTTTTCTTGTACCCTTTTATAAGCCATTTCAGGCAACCACTGATCTGCTTTCTGTCACTATGCATTAGTTTGCATTCTCTAGTTTTTTGTGAGTAGAATCATGCTTTCTTGTCTGACTACTTTTATACACATGATTATTTTTAGATTTATCCTTCTAGTCAATATCCTTTAAATTTGACATATTAAAATCTTCATGATTTCTCAGAGTTTCATATTTAGGGCAGCAGTTGATAGTAATGGCGCAAACCACAGATATTCATACCTTGCAGAGGCTTTTTAAAATTTTGACTTACCAAGATTTGAATGTTTTTAGAATTAGTCTGTACACATGACTTTTCAGAGAGGGTTCTGGGAAGGTGAACTCTCACTATTTCTGTGTTCCTGATTCCAGCCTCTATCTGCCTCTCTTCAACCTAATGACCACTAAGGTGCAAGTGAAGCCTGGGCCCTGTTGGGGGGAGCTGGCCCAGGTCTTGCTCCCCAGGGGTTGGAGAAGAGCTTTGGAGTAAGGATAAGAATGTCAGAGCCAGGGAAGAGTTTGCTTGGTAGAGAGCCATGGACTCCTGTTGGGGAAGGAGATGGGGAAAGATCAAGGGTCTCATGTGTCCCTGCCCTTGAGGCTAAGAGATATAAGATGACCCCCAAAAAAAAAAAAAAAAAAAAACCGACCTGAGAGCCCAGGAGACTTCCTCCTGGGTCTCTGCAGGGCTGGTAGCTTCCCTGCTGCATTGTCTGCCTACTTGGGTAGAGACTGCCATTCCTTTCTATTCTCTTGAGACTGGTGCTACTTGTGGTCCTTCAACACTGAAACCTAAGCCCCTGTGAGGTAACAAAGAAAACAACCCATCTGGGGAAGTCAGACAACCAGAAAGAGAAAAATAACTTAGCATAAGCAATGCAGTAGATCAGCGAAATAGAAATGCTGGAAAAGATAACAGCTTGAATATGTAAAAAATAATAGGAGCATTTAAGGAGGTTCAAGTGAGGAATAAAAAAGGACTTTATTGATTTCCCAGCTAAATACTTGTTACCACATGGCTCTCAATCCATACACACCCCTTTTTATACTATCTCCACTGAAATATAAGTGCCCTAAGGCCAGGAACTTTTTCTGTCATAAAACTGTTGATCTGTTGTCAACATCCAATGCCCACCACACTGTCTTACATATAGTAAGCACCCAGTACCTAATTATTGAATAAGAAATGAATGAGTAGGGTAATGTATTGGCCTACAAGATCAAGTGAAAGAGATATTTCAAAACTCAGAGCCAAAAATGCAAAGAAATTAAAAAATAATAAGAGACTTGGAGGATAGATTCAGCATACCTAATGTGTAAGTTCAAGAAAAAGGACTAAGTGGAGGAGAGCAATAATTAAATATAAATAAATGACTTGAATTAAAGACTCACAGAGGAGAGCAAAAAGGGGATGGATGTAATACAACAATAAAATTTTTAAAAAAGGATTTATTATTACACAGAATGAAGTTTCAAGGAAGATCATTGATAGAAAACATACACCAAAGTTATCCTGGTAGAATTTTTGAACTCCAAGGATTCATCTTGGAGGCTTCCAGATACAATTGATTATACCTATAAAGTATCAGGCTGACATCAGAATTCTACTCCACAATTGGAAATTAGGATGTGGCAGAAGTGTAACCACAGATTACCAGGAGATAAAATAATCCCAAATCCCTATTCCCAGTGAAGATACTATCCCCCTACAATAGAGGAATATATTACAAACCTACAAAAATTGAGAGAGTATATTGCCACTTAACCCCTTTGAGAACATTAAAGGTTTTTAATTAAACAAGTGAGCCATAACAGAGATCACAAGGTGAAAGGGATAGAAATAAAGGAAAATGACAGACTCTCTAAACATGTGTTATATAAGTGCTAAGTACAGACTCTTAACCAAAAGGGACATGTTCAGGGAATAATTCAGTAATATTTACAGTATAAAAGTACTAAATAAGTCAATGGAAAACCTCAAATTTGTGGGAGGAAAAAAGAGGTAGGTAAAAGCTTTTCAAATGGAGATGAGAAGGGGAAAAAGTGCCAATAAGCACATGTAAAGCTGCTTAAAAATCATTCACAATCAGAGAAATGCACATCAAAACCACAACAAATATATTACTTCACATCCATTAAGAAGGCTTTAATTTAAAAAAATATGGGGACTAACAGGTGTTGACAAGAATGGAAAAACTGAAACCCTCACACACTTCTTGTAGGAACAAAATGGCACAACCTCTTTGGAATATAGTTTGGCAGTTCCTCAATAAGTTAATTATAGAACTACCATATGACCCAGCAATGCTAGAATAAATGTCCATGCAAAAACTTGTAGAGGAATGTTCATAGCAACATTATTCGTAACAACCAGAAAAAGATAGTAACAACCCACATGTCCACTGACTGATGAAGAAATTGGTAAAATGTGGTACATTCATATAATGGGATGTTATTTGGCAATAAAAACAAATGAAAATACTGATATACATTAAAATATGGGCGAAAATATAATCTACAGAAAATAAAGTGGTTGCTTTGGGTTGGGCAAGGTGGCAGAGTGAGATGGAGATCGACCAGTGAGTACAGGGATACTTATAGAGGGGACCAAATTCTAAGATTAGGTTGTGGTGATAGCTGCACAGCAATGTAAGTATATTGAGAAACATTGAATTGCACACTAAATGGGTGAATTATATGGTATGTAAATTATTTTCATAAATTTTTAAAAATAACATGCAACAGTTTGCATGAATCTTCAAGGCCTCTGCTGAATGAAAGAAGCCAGTCTCAAAGGTTACATACTGTAAGATTCCACTTTTTATTTTAATTTAATTTAATTTTTTTATTTTTTAGATTTTATATTATTTTTAGAGAGAAGGGAAGGAATAGAGGCAGAGAGGGAGAGAGACATCAAGGTATGGTTGCCTTTTACCTGCCTCCAGGTACAGACCTGGCTGGAAACCTGGTTATGAGCCCTGGCTGGGAATCGAACCAGTGACCTTTGGGTTTGCAGGCCGGCGCTGTGTCCACTGTGCCACCAGCCAGGACTAGATTCCACTTTTTAAAAAAATTATGGTAGATTATGACACATTTACTATTAAACAGCACATTGTATGTGTATGTGTACAGACACACAAAATGGTTTTAAAGTTTTCAATATACAATAGTTTTGACTTTTTCTTTGTATGTTTAAAAATTTAGGGAAAATGTTAAATTAGCTTGTATTAAGCAATTACCCTTTGACCATGAAATGAAATCAGTACAGGCTGCTAAAATATCAGAAATGTTTATCATTTCCTTTTGACCCCATAATGCAAAGCTTTAGCTCCTTAGTTCCTTAACTCCTTAGCCTCATTGAATTGGGTGTTTGGCTCAATTCCCTCCCCTCCTTGTTAAGGAGGTTATCTATATGGTCAGGCCTTATTCTTTCAAAACTATCTTAAAATGATGGAAGCATGAAATATGTTTTACTACAGTACATGAAGAATAATTTCAGTTATCCACAAAGCCAAAGAAGCACATAAGGTATCAACAATATATTTTTTAAAGATTTTATTTATTATTTTTTAGAGAGAGGGGAAAGGAGAGAGACAGAAAGGGAGAGAGACATCAATGTATGGTTGCCTTTCACCTGCCTCCAGCTACAGACCTGGCTAGAGGACCTGGCTTATGTGCCCTGGCTGGGGAATTGAACCAGCAACCTTTCACAGGCCAGCGCCTTATCCATTGTGCCACCAGCCAGGAACTTCAACAATATTTTTTAATAGTTACAATTCCCAAATCCTTCTATCACTTATTGGTGAGATTTTTCATTTTTTTCCTTAACTGTGTAACTACTGCCTTGTCTTAGTATTTATGCTTTTCTTACCTGATCAGTTTGTGGATTTGGTACAAGAGACTGTCTTTGTCTTTATATTATATTGTGGGCTTTATTAAATCTGCTTTAGGCTATTATGCTTGCTATTTTCCAAGTCTTACTTAGACTGCGTATTACAATCACGACTGCCTGTATCACAGATGAGTTCTTCAGCTTCTAGTGGAAACTCCCATATATCTAGGAAGAGTTTTAACAAAACTAAATTATTCAGATGAGTTCAGAACATAATTTACATCATATTCATTTTCTTTCTGCAAGTCTAAAGCACAAACAAACAGGAATGGCCTTCTAAGAACATTTCTCATGCTTGGGACAGCCTACTACACAGCACTGGTTTCCTCAAGGGCCTCTATTAATCTAATGCTATACTTAGCATATGCACCAGAATTTGAAGAGTGTTGTTGATCATACTCAGTACTGGTGGCAGGCCTGCCTGTACCTCCTAGTGCCTTCTGCTTCTTTCTGTTTAGAGCCCAGTATCATACCGTGCCCTCTTGCCATCAGTTCCACCTCCTGCAACATCTGACTGTCCCCTTCCCTGTATCATAGGGGGCCCTACTGCAAGAGATGGGCTTGAGTATCCTCTATGAGACTCATACAACTGGTCCTGGCTCTTGGTTTACTCAGGCTTCAGCTATGTATGCACTGGCTGCTATCATCTCACCTCCTTCTCATCGAAACAAGTCAGATAGCCCTGGCTGGTGGCTCAGTGGATAAGGCGCCAGCTTGGGAACCCAAAGGTCGCTGGTTAGATTCCCAGCCAGGAAACATAACCAGGCTGCAAGCCAGTTCTCTAGCCAGGTCTGTAGCTGGAGGCAGGTGAAAGGCAACCAACCAACCTTACATTGATGGTTTTCTCCCTTTCTTCTTCCCTCCCTGCCCTCTCTCTAAAAATAATGAAAAATCTTCACAAAAAAAGCAACAAAAGAAACAAGTCAGATAGATTAGAGGGAAGATTGCTAAATGAATTCTCTTAAATTTCTTCATGACCTATGTATAGTGTTCTCTGCTCCCATAGGCATGTCTGGCTCTGCATTTTCACTACTTCCTCCTTAATGAGCTTTCTCACCCTTTAAGTGTCTGGATTTGTTGGGGGGGCGGGGGGGAATTGGCCTGGCGGCATTGCAGTCATAGTTCATTCAATAATTTTTTTGTTTCCTTCTTTGGTTGCATGTTCTTCTGTTTGCTAGTATTCCTGGGGCTTGATTTCAGCTCCTTTCTTTTAACACTGACTTTTAGGAAAGTTTGCACTTTTATTTTCAACTCTTATATTTTGATGATGACTTTAAAATCATTATTTTCATCATTAGCCTTTTTATTGAAACTAGTCCTAATCTCTTTTTTTTTTTTTTTTTAAGATTTTATTTATTTTTAGAGAAAGATCGAGGGAGAGAGAAAGAGGGAAAGAAACACCAATGCGTGGTTGTCTCTGGAGTGTCCCCACTGGGAACCTGGCCTGCAACTCAGGCACATGCCCTGACCGGAAATGGAACTGGTATCTTTTCAGTTCACAGTGCCAATACACAGGCCACTGAGCCACACCAGTCAGGGTGAAACTAGTCCTAATTTCTATTGCTATATATTTTTTGAAATCAGTTTATACCAGTCAGTTATTTAACAAACAATATATTAAATGTTTTATAGCATTTACAAAGCTTTATGTCACAAAAAATGGTTGTCACAGCAACGTTATAAACAAAGCACTTATAATGAGCAGATTAGCCTTCCCTTCAGCCCCCTGCGAATCCTCAAGCCCAGATTGACTCACTGGGCCTTCTCTCATTTTCTTCACTTTAAAAATTATTTATTGATTTTCCTTCTTTCACGCTTAATCCTAGCAGTTGTGTTGCTGATGGTGGGGAGGAGGGCACATATGTCACAGCTATGAATTTGGTGCCACTACAGATTCACCTTTTACAATCTCAACTGCGTTGTTAACACTATTAAAAGTTTCTTCAGTGTTATTCTAGTTAGTCTCTTACCTAAATTTCTCACAAAAGTTAAAATGCTCATTAAGTTCCCAATCCTCCATTTCCTTATACTCAGCATGGCTAAATTTCTGCTTTACATAAAAAACTGTATTTTCAAAATGTCTCTTCCCAAATTCTTACCAACAACTGTATTCACACCTATCCTTTACCACCTTCTTTTTTGTTTTTAATTGTATTTTTGTTGATTATGCTGTTACATTTGTCCCAATTTCTTTTCTCCTTGTTCCCCTCTGCCCAGCACCCCTTACCTCCAACATTCCGATCCCTTTGTATATGTTAATGGTCATGCGTGTGAGTTATTTGGCTTTATCTTTTCCTGTACAATTATTAAAATCTCCATCTATTTTGCACCCACCAACTATGCTTCTTTACCCTTGTGCCTTTCCCCACTTCTCCCTCTTCACCTTCCCAGCTGACACCCCTTCAAATATTCCCCGTATCTTTGATTCACTTCCCTGTCCAGTTGCCTTAGTTTTTGCTTTTATTTTCAAGATTCTGTTGTTGATAGTTGTGAGTTTGTTGTCTTTTTAATGTTCATAATAATGATCCTCTTTTTCTTAAGTAAGTCCCTTTAACATTTCATACAATAATGGCTTGGTGGTGATGAACTCCTTTAGGTTTATCTTGTCTGGGAAGCATTTTATCTGCCCTTCCATTCTGAATGATAGCTTTGCTGAATAGAGTAATCTTGATTGTAGGTCTTTGCTTTTCATCATTTGAATACTTCTTGCCTGTCCCTTCTTGCCTGCAAAATGTCTTTTGAGAAATCAGTTGATAGTTTTATAGGATCAGTTTTATAGGAACCCCGGTTGTAGGTAACTCTTTTTTTCTCTTGCTGCTTTTAAGATTCTCTCTTTATCTTTAACCTTTGGCATTTTAATTATGATGTGTCATGGTGTGGTCCTCCTTGGGTCTAGCTTGTTTGGGATTCTGTGCTTCCTGGACTTGTACATCTATTTCCTTCACCAAATTAGGGAAGTTTTCCTTCATTATTTTTTGCTCTTCCTCTTCTCCTGGCACCCATATGCTTCAGATATTGGCACTTTTAAAGTTGTCCCAGAGGTTTCTACACCTCTTTTTGGTTTTTCTCAAGCCATGTTCTTTCTGTACTGGTTGTTTATTTCTTTCTTATGTTCCAAATCATAGATTTGAACCCTGGTTTCCTTCTCTTCACCCTGGTTTTGTGTGGATTTTTCTTCGTTTCACATAACCTAGCTTTCACTTTTTCCTTTTTGTGTTTGCAGTGTTTAAGTATATCTGTTTAGTTGTGAGCATCTTAATCACCAGCATTTTGAACTCTGTATCTGTTAGGTTGGCTATCTTTTCATCACTCAATTCTTCATTCAGTTCTTCCACTCAGAGGAGCACCTTGATCTGCTCCCTCTTTTGGGTCATGCTTCTCTGTCTTTTCAGCTTGACAGCTTTTTGTGTTTGCCTCTGTGTCTTAGTTTTGTCACACTTGTTACGTTGTAAGGGGCAGGGCCTTAGGAATTGGTCAGTGTGAGGTGACCCATTTCGCCACATTGGGGTGTCTGAGAAGGAGCAATGCTGCTTACACAGTGCAACTGGCAGTTTCTTCCTTCACTCCCACCCTCACTGGTTTCACCATCAGAATTGATATAGCTCTCTTTTCACCAGTGCTGGAACTGTAGGCTGTGAAGTCTGGCCCCAGGATTGCTTCCCAGGTTTAAATGTATGACTGTAGTTTTCCCTGTGCTCTCTGCTCAGGTGTGCTGCTGCCGCTCTCCTACCTGTCTGGCTGAGTATTTCTTTCCTTCTTCATTTGTTGCACTTCCATGTAGTTCCTAAAATTATATTCTTAGTATATTAAAAATTCAAAGAAGTATCTTTCAATTCTCTTTTATGGGGTAAGACTAGAAATAATGATTTAGTAACTTTTTGTATGTATTGTTTTTATTTCCATCTTATTGTTTAATTTTACTTTGCCTAAAATTGCCTGCTGTTTTTCACCCATTTGTTTATTCAAATCTAAACACAGTCTCGTGTAAAATTTCCAGGTCTATCTAATTTAACTGCAGTAAGTTAAAAATCTATATGAAGACTATATAGGCTTTTCAGATTTTACCTTATTTCAACTTGTTTTTCTCTTAGGTTTCCCTACCCATATAGAGAGGAAGAGTCTAATAAATGTGAATGTTGGAGTAATTGTCTTTGATTCCATCTCTAATCATCTTTGCCTGATATTAGGTGATTTCTTATGATGTTGGTGCTTCTTTAGTATTTTAAAAGCCAGAGTCCAAAAAATTACAAATGTGTTAAGACTGGTAATTTGAGGTATTCGACCCTGACAAGTGTGGCTCAGATGGTTGGACATTGGTCCCTTGAAATGAAAGGTCCCACTTTCAACTCCAGTCAGAACACATGCCTGGGCTGTGGTTTTCGTCTAGGTCACAGTGCATAGGAGAGGCAGCTGATTGAGGTTTCTTTCTCACATCAGTGTTTTTCTCCCTCTCTTTCTCCCTTCCTTCCCCCTCTCTAAAAATAAATCAAATATTTTATTTTAAAAAAGGTATTTGATATTCTGAAATAGTTTTTGTAGTATATCTAGATAATACAGACAGTAGCATGATAAGCTAACTGTCCTAACATATATGCATGTGATCATGGCTACTTTTTATAAACAGTTAGGCAGCTGTGTTCACTAGTAATTGTGTTATTTAATGAAATTATTTATTCTATCTTTAATGAAGACAAACCTTCCACACTGAGTTTTAGAAGCAAAATACAGATCGCCTTTATTTGCTTCGAATTGCCTACCAAGAATGGTAGATGAAGTGATTATGAAAAGAAATTCAGAAAAAAGACTATTGTTGTGGGCAATCTAGTGAAAATAATAACTAGGTGAAAATAATAAAACTTTTTAACTGTTGAAGAAGCAGTTTTGCAAGTGAGTACTCCCCACAATAATTTTTCTCTCTCTACTTTCCAAGGCACATGGCAAGACTGAATGAAATCTTTGTTCTGTACCGTTTACCTAAGATAAATTAAATATATTGAGCAAGTGCCTGCTTGTAAACTGACTGTATCATTACTGTTACAAGGAAATACTGGGTCAGCCAAAAAATCCATATGGTTTTTCCCATAAAATGAAAGATACATTTTTCATTTTCCCCGGTAACTTTATTCATTTGGATACTTTGAGTATGTCAGCTACCTCCCATCTGGTAGAACATTGATTGTTCTCAATTAACATTTCAATTTGATCACTATCTACTTCAACTGGTCTATCCAACCATGGAGCATTGTCCTGCGAGAAACTTCAAGCACAAAACTTTGCAAACTGCTTTTGACCCATTCAATCAGTCACAGCACCTTCTCTATATACTGCACAAATCTTTTTTTGCATTTCAGTTGTGTTTTTACCTTTCTTGAAATAATTAAGCATAATATGCCAAAAATTCACCAATTTTGGTAAGTTAAAAAAGAATTACACTGATATGACAGCTGTCACAATGCAATCTAGCCCTGGCTGGTAGCACAGTGGATAAGGTACCAGCCTGCAAACCCAAGGGTCTCAGGTTCGATTCCCCAGCCAGGGCACATAACCAGGTTGCATAACAGGTCTTCAGTCAGGTCTGTAGCTGGAGGCAGGTGAAACGCAACCGTACATTGATGTCTCTCTCCCTCTCTGCCTCTGTCCCTTCCCCTCTTTCTAAAAATAATAAAATAAAATCTTAAAAAAAAAGAAACCCACAATGCAATCTAACCAAATTGTTTTGAATTAAGTTAAAGACAACTAAGCACTATTAGAGCTATAATACACACACAGAAAGAAAAACCAAAAACAGGTTTTGGCCAGCCTAGTATTTTCACTTTATATTTATGATTGCATTTGTGAGGAGATTTATGTTTCTGTTTTTTTATTTGAGCTACCATTTGACTGGTAGAGTATTTGTGTATTAACTGGTTATATTGTGGCCTAGAAGTAGCTTAATTTATTAAGACCATGGAAGAGTAAAAACAGTTACATTATTGGCAAATTGTTCTGTTACAGGAAGTAATTTGGTTAAGATTACTCATTTTGAGTAATAGAGAGGACAACTCCCAGTCTTAGACAAGTTCTCACCAGTTGACACAGGCGGGAAAACATGATAAATGGGAGAGTTCAGATACAAGACATTAGAAAGATGCCCAGGCATATCTTAGTTGCCCAGAACAATGTTATGTTGACCATAATACACAGTTTGGATTGCATACTCAGAAATGCCCTTCAGCATAAACTAGTTACCAGTTGTGATTTTTACAGGCATGCTTAGTTTCATTCTAATGGCTTCATGAGCCTATTTACTCCTAGAATTGCCCTGTTTCAGCTTTGATATATATTAATGAAGCATTCACAAGTTCTGAAGTTTTAATGTTCAACTTACCGAATAAGTAGTCAATGCCCCTCATTCTTTTCATTATAATTGAAAAATCTAATTTCAATTTGTAGGTAACTACACGAGGGTGTTCAAAGGAAAAGTGCCAGCTTGACTGGAGAATACACATACATACATTACATATGCCCAGCTTAGAAAACAAGGAGTATATTATATTGTACAGAGGACATAATTCTTTTTAAGAAAAGTCGTTCACACTCACACATTAAAATTATACTTATACTTATTCTGCCTGAGTATTCTGGGATGTTTTTTCTTTTCTTTTTTTTTTAATAAAGATTTTATTTATTATTTCCAGGGAGAGGAGCAGAGAGGGAGAGAAACATCAATGTATGGTTGCCTTTCACCTGCCTCCAGACGTGGACCTGGCTGGAGACCTGGCTTGCAACCTGGTTATGTGCCCTGGCTGGGGAATCAAACCAGCGACCTTTGGGTTCTCAGGCCAGTGCCTTATCCACTGTGCTACCAGCCAGGGCGGTTTTTTTCATTCTTATTCATAGATATATTCCCTAGCAATTTCAGATAACTTGTTTTAGGCTATTATATTTTGTTTTAGAACAAGAAAGTTAGCGTTACAGAGTATTGAGGAACGTGGACATAGGTTCTCAAGACATAAGGTAACTTTTCTCTTCAGCAATATTGTGAATAAATGGCAATTTATTAATCCAGGCATTTGTCTTCTCCACTAAAATATTAAAATCGGAGGTTCTCAATTTTGTTCTGTCCTAGAACTCTTGAGAAAGGCATTCCAATTAATTACAGCTGATGGGAATCAGAATCTTGAAAAGGGGTCTTGGAATGGTGTTAAGGGAGAAAAACAGATGTTGGTAACCCCTCTCCAACTTATCTTTAGAATCACTAGAGTAGATCTAGATGATGGCCCAAGTTCTATTCGTTCTAAAATTCTATTTTTTTCTTTCTCTACTTCTTACATGCTATTTATATACCTGCTTCTCTATAATGATGGGGCTCAATTTTCCCCTACATGAAGGAGAGAAGGGGGCAAGGAGAGAGAGAGAGGAAGAGGGAAAGCTCCTATTTCTCTGTTATTATACTGTTTCTTATGTGCAAGAACAACTCATATTCTTTTTTATCTTTATTTTTTACCAAGATTTAATAGACATACAGCATTATATTAGTTTCAGGAGTATAACATAGTTATTTGATATTTATATATACTGCAAAATAATCACACATAAATCTGGTTAACATCTGTTACCATACCTAGTTGAAGATTTTTTTTCTTGTGATGAGATAAATTCTATTTTATTATGGTATATGATCCTTTAAGTGTATTGTTGAAAGCCCTGGTTGGTATGGCTCAGTGAATAGGCGCCGGCCTGTGAACCCAAGCGTCTCTGGTTTGATTCCCCAGTCAGGGCACATAACTAGGTTGCAAGCTAGGTCTCCAGCCAACTTTGTAGCTGGAGGCAGGTGAAAGGCACTCATTCACTGATGTTTCTCTCCCTTTCTTCCTCTCTCCCTGTCCTTCTCTCTGAAAATAATGAATAAACAAAAAAAAAATTTTTAATGTGTTGTTGAATTCATTTTGATAATATTTCATTTAGCATTTTATTGCATCTATGTTCATCATGGATATTAGCCTGTAATTTTCTTTTCTTATGTCCTTGACTGGTTTTGATATCAGGATAATGCTAGCCTTATAAAATAAGTTTGGAGGTAGTCCCTCCACCTCCTTTTGCCCTGACCAGGAATTGAACCAGTGACCCTTTGGCTTGCAAGCCAGTGCTGGACCCCACTGAACCATACCAGCAAGGGCTTTGGAAGAGTGAGAAAGATTGGTATTATTTGAATGTGTAGTAGAATTCACTAATGAGCCATATTATTTATTTAGATAGAAAAACAAGTTTAAATTAAAATTGGTAATTCACCTGCTAGTATGTTGCAGAAAATATGTTAGAACAGAAAATTTTGAAATGTCTCTTTTTTGAAACTAAATTAAGAATGAAAAACTTAAAAAAATGTATCTTAGGCCCTGACCTGGTAGGTCAGTTGGTTAGAGCATCATCCTGATATGTCAAGGTTATGGGTTTGATTCCCAGACAAGGCACATATCAAAACCAACCAAAGAATGTATAAAGTGGAACAACAAAAATATATCTTAAAATGCACACATAGCATAAGAAGCTTTAGTTGTCTGAATCAGCCTTCTGCTTTATTTCCTCCTTGAATAGAGCATGTAAATTCTGGTTTCCACAAATTTATTAGGTATTTTGATTGATTCTTTCTGTCTGAGATGCTTAAAGTGTTAGATTTAATTAAACTTATATGTTAAACACTTACATTTATAAATACCATGGAAAATAATATTTTAATTTTGATTAAAACACTAATTGTTCATTTTTCTTGTGTTTTGGACATCATTGCCAGCCTAAAATCTACAAATTCCATTTCAGGATAATGTTTTTAAATGTATACATAAAATAACACACATATAAATACATACACAGAATTAAAAAGAATCCTGTTATACTAAAGTATAGTAATTAAAATATTAAACTTATGATCTAATTAGTGCCTTTTATCAATGTATTTAATAAGACCTAGCATCCATTCTAATAATTATCATAATTTCAAAGTAATATTTAACCTAAAAGATACTGCAATGTATGCAGCAACTATAAATGTGGTATGAGAATATCTGATGTTTATTGTTGATGAAAATCACAGGTTCTTTTATGTAATTTGTTGCCTACATTATATTTGGTGAAAATACTAAACTTCAATTAGAGGTTAGTAAAAATAAAGGTGTAACTTTTCCCCCTGTTGTTTACAGACCACTCTCCCACCCCCTCGCTTCTACACCCTCTGTCCAAAGTTTTTATTTCCCGGGCACATTTGCAGAAGCCAGATGTAATCCTCTGTATCACAAGAGACTTAATCTTTGAGGAAAGTGGCTCTGAGTATTTTCCATATTTAGCCCTTAATGCTTTTCAAGCCTTTAAATTTAGCATGTGGTTGGTTGTTTAACGGTGATAGTCAATATCTCTTTGCATTAGGAACTTGGCTTATAGCCACTTTTTTTATGATAGATTACTGAAATAGATTTATAAAATCCAGTTTTGTCATTTTAAAGTCACATCAGACTATACCGCTAATAGTTATCAGTTTTACTTATGTTTTGAGTTCAAGCTGCTATGGTTGTGTCATATGTTCCATTGTCATTAAAGAGAAAATGTAACTTATGTTGTAGGCCCTTCATCATCCTTCTGCTTTATGGAATTAATATTGCTTCATCAAATTCGTGTTATTTTTTAAGTTATTTTTTATTTTAGTAAATATATATAAAACAAAATTACCATTTAACCATTTTTAAGTACACAATTCATTGGCATTAATTGTAATTCACAATGTTTTCAACTGCTACCACTACTTCCAAAATTTCTCATCACCCCAAACAGAAACTCTGTACTCATTAAGCAATAACATCCCATTCCCAACTCCCTCCACACCTGGCAACCTGTAATCAACTCTCTTTGTCCAGATATTTTATATAAGTAGAATAATACAATACTTGCCTTTCTGCATGCTGCTTATTTCCCTTAGCATAATATTTTCAAGGTTCACACATGTTGTGGCATGTATCAGAGCTTTATTTTTTATAGCTGAAAATATTCCATTGGAATATATACCACCTTTTGTTTCATCTATTCATCTTTTGAAGGACACTTGGGTTGTTTCCACCTTTTGGCTATTGTGAAGAATGCTGTTATAAACACTGTCATAGAAGTATCTGTTTGAGTCTCTGTTTTTATTTCTTTTAGATAAGTACCTAGGAGTGGAATTGCTACATCATGTGATAATTCTGTTGTTTAACTTTTCAAGGAAACAATGCAATTATTGTTTATAAGAGTTTATTATATTTTATTATTCTTTCATTAGTATTTCTTAAGCACTTAAAATTTTTTTTGTTTATTTCCTTGGTTAACTTTTGTTACTAATTTTTAAGAAATTATTTGTTTTGGTCATTCATTTTTTTTTCTTTTCTTTTCAATTGTTTGTTTTTCAGACCCGAGTCAGAACTCCATCACAGGGGAACACAGCCAGCTGTTAGGTATAGTATTACCGTGGGGATTAATTTTCTAACGTTACCCTTTTCCTATTTACACTAACACACATTACTTCTTTCTCTGATTCTGTTTTCTATCTCCTCCTTTTCTACTTTTCACTCCTCAATATTTTTTCATGCTATTTCTAGTTTCCACTTGGTAAGTTTTAGGTAACTACTTGTGCAGTTGATTGCTAAGACTCAATTTAGATATACTAGAAATAATTTTAATACAAATAACAAATTACATTGTACATCCAAAACTAATGTAATGATTTATATCAATAACTCAGTAAAAAAGGCAATTTTAACATGGTCTGTGGTAAAAAAATTCTGTTGGAATTAGAACTTCTTTTTCCAAAATTTTGAAAAGAAGATACAATAATACTCTAGTATCTTGGGTTTTGCAACTACTTTTCCCTTGCTGTAATTTTTCAGTCTCTTGATCATCTTCATTTTAATTAATGCAAGCACTTCATAAACAACATGGCCTTAAACAAGTTATAGTTATTGATGTGTCCTGGTTCCTTATCTGTGAAATACTTTATGGAAATGAGTTGATTTCCTTTAGGTATTACTTATTTGAATTGTAGTAAGCTTATGATTTGACAAGGATTTCACAATATCTCAGAACTGATCCATTTAAGTATATACTCTAAAGAAAGTATAAGCACTGCAGTGACCCTGTTCCCCAACACCTCTACTCCCCCCAAGGTATTTGCTGTTGACTCTTTCTTGGAAATTCTTCTAGAAGTTTTTAATATTTATATATGACTATCTTTTTTCTATTAATGGAATTATACAGATTGTTCAGTGACTATTTTGTTTACTGAACATTTTATCTTAGATATCTCATGTCAGCACATAAAGATCTGCTGTAGTTCTTTGTGATGTAATAGTATTCCGTTGTATTCCTATGCTCTAATTTTACTCAGCCAATTCCCTCTACGTGAGCATTTGAGTTATTACCAGCTGTTTTACTGTTATATTATGTTGTCATGAACATCTTGTACATATATCCTTTCATTTCCTCTACTGGTATATTTGTAAATTCCCAATAGATGAATTCCTTGCTCAAAGGGTATGTACATTTTCAAAATCTAAAGTAGGTACTTTCTTCTTTTTTTTTTTTATTTATTTATTTATTTATTTTTCTTTTAATTTTATTGTTGTTATATTACATCCATCCCTTTTTTGCTCCCCTAAAGTAGGTACTTTCAATTGTAAATTTTTTCTTCATCTAATCAGTGAAAATGGCATCTCTAGTTTGTATATGTACTTCTTTAATTATGAGAAGTATTTTTAAATAATATGAACAGCCATTTTGTGTGTCTGTGTATCTCCTGGTTTGAGGCTTATTTTGATTTCAATATTGCTGAACTTTTCACTGTTTGAATATATGCAAAGCAGCTGTAAAACGTTTGAAGTAGGGAAAGCACTTGATTTGTTTGCTTATTAAAGTTTTAAATTAGCTAAAGAAACTGGGCCCTGGAGGGTGTGACTCAGCTAGTTGCAGCGCAGGCCTGAGACTGAAAGATGGCGTGTTTGATTCCTGGTCAAGGCACACACCCAGGTTCCAGGGTAGATCCTATGGGATTGATCCCTGGTCAAGGCACTTCTGAGAAGGCAGCCAAGTTGATGTTTCTCTGTCATATCAATTTTTCCCCCCTCTCTTTCTCTCTCTCTCTCTCCCTCCCCAATCCTTCCTTCTCTCCTTCCCTTCTTCCTCTCACTCTAAAAGCAGTGAAAAAGAAATGTCCTCTGGTGAGGATAAAAACAAAAAAATGGAGGACACTAGGATGCTTCTTTTCTTCTCTTCCAAGGTTAAGGACATAAGCTTCAGGTCTTCCCATTTCTTTGAGTGAATTTATGTGCTGACATGATACCTGACACCCTAGGACTATATAGATGTTTGTTAAGTAAATGATTTAACATAAACATACAGCCAGAAATCTGAACACTAGGGTTTTAGCTTTATGGTATTGAGACTGTCACCATTCTCTTTTATACTTTTATATTAGTTTATTTAAACTGTTCAAAAATAGTCTTTAACATTTTCATGTTTGTATCAGGAATATTTAAGAGTTCATTGATAGATTTTATCATACCATGAAAAGTATATTCTCCCTGGAAACTATTAAACTGCCCCCTTCACCCTGGCTGGTGTGGCTCAGTGGATTGAGCATCAGCCTGAGAAAAGGGTCTTCAATTCAATTCCCAGTTAGGGCACATGCCTGGGTTGAGGGCCAGGTGCCCAGTGGGGATGCTCAAGAGGCAACCACACATTGATGTTTCTTTCTCCTCCTCCCTTCCCTGCTCTCCAAAAATAAATAAATAAAAATCTTGTTTAAAAATGCTCCTTTCTCTGATACATGGCTGACAGGTAGAGAAGCCTGAGAGTGTTCGTTCATCACTTGACCAGGAACAGGTGCCTAATGGAGGTAGGGAAGGACTTAGCTAATCAAATGTACAGTTGGAGGGAATTCGCGCTGTTCCAGTGTTATTAAGGTGGATTTTGTTTCCAACTAAGCACTTGCAGTAAAAGGTAGCAGATGAATTGTAGGGAAAAAGAAATAGTATGTGATTGTGAAGGAAAGGCTTTCTTAGTGTCAGCCAAAAATCCTAATAGTATTTGCAGAGAGACTTCTCCAGACATTTGGCATTCAGTTTTAAACAAACCTGGGAATTTTTCCAGAGTCCTTTGGCCAAATTCTGAAGTTAAGTTCATCCTGCTTGCTATCCTGGGTTCTCTATCCTAGGTTCATTCGGTCAGATTGTATTTCCTTCTTTCCTCATGCTCTTACTAATTACCATCTTCTGTCTCCCATCTGAAATTTCTGTGTTTCAACTACAGCCTCAAAATCCTTAAAAAGACTGGTTTATTTTTTAAAAGGCTTTTGTTTGCAAAAAGTGAAATAAATTTTGTTCTATTTTCTGATTATCATGTAGTTCTCAGAAAAGGCATTGGCAGCTTGAATTAAAATCTTGCCAGCTCTCTATAAAAACCTCCCTTGGAATAATTTCGCCTACAAGGTGAAAAACTAGTTCATTTACCTTGCCTGCCTACTAAATGGGGTTTATAATAGCATTTTCCAGACCTTTTAGTGTTTTCCTGCAACAGGGTGCAGCTCATTAATGTACCTATTATTCCCATTGACTCATCAGATCTCTTGCAAAATTCAGGGTCGGGCTGAGGAGACGTATGAAAGGGTGCAACCGCTGTTGAGATAAAGAATCAAGTTGTACACTTGTGATTTATGATCTGCGTATGTGTGTAATTTTCAACTTAAAAATCAAGCAGGCAGTGGCCTTGGCATTTTTACAAGTTTTACCAAACATTTAAGGAAAAATAATTCCACTTTTCTACAGTTTCCCTCAAGGAATAGAAAAATAAGTAACTACTCCAATTTAGTTTGAAGCTTGCATAACCTTGATACCAAAACTCAACCGTGACAAAATGAGAAAAGGGTAGGCCAGTTTTATTTATGAACATAGATCTAAATACCTTAAGCTAAATATTTATAATCTGAATCAAACAGTTTATTTTTAAAATTGTCCCTGTGACCAGATTGGGTTTCTAGTATAAAGACATGGTTGGTTTCTCATTAATAATCAAGCTATGTACCTTGGTAATTAACAAACTAGAGGAAACTATTATATAATCATCTTAATGGATGTTGGAAAACATTTGAAATACATACAATATTTAAATTCATGAGTTTATAATGGTACTTAAAAAACCTTCTTGAACACCAGTGGAGTATCTTAGTGAACCAATTTATTAATCTGAGAATTGGTTAATAAAAGGTAAAAATGAAGTATTTCTGTTGCCCTTAACTATACCAATGGATAACTAAACAGGGTTTTTCAAGGGATGTCTTTTTATAAAGGTGTTTTAACTAATCAATGAAAGAACAATATATTCCAGATATCACCATTTTCAACCCCTCGTAAAGCAATGGATCTGGGCATTAATCATCAGTAGTTGCTAGTATCTCAAAAAGAAAGACAACCAGATGACATGTAGTTCCTGATAGAAGACCAAAATACTACTATAAAGGTTTTTCTCCCTCCCCCACCTAAAAAAACTAAATGTGGTTAAATCTTGAGACCCAACTATTAGTTTATAGGAACTACAAAAATAATGTTAAGCAACATAATATGGATGCCAGCATCAAAAGTCAGACCATCAGAGTACTAAAAAAATGATATAAATTCTTCAACAAATAAATTGCAAAGAAAGGGAAAGTTAAAAACTTAAGAGATATAGAAACCAATCATACTGTGTGCCTCTCATCATTGGCTACTGATTTAAACAAACTTTAAAATAAAAAACATGATAAGGGGTTAATATCCAAAATATATAAAGAACTAACACAACTCAATACCAAACAAACAATCCAATTATGCCCTGGCTGGTGTGGCTCAATGGATTGAGCACTGGCATATGAATCAAAGGGTTGCTAGTTTGATTCCCAGTCAGGGCACATGCCTGGGTTATGGGACAGGTCCCCAGTTTGGTGCACACAAGAGACAACCACACATTGATGTTTCTGTCCCTCTCTTTATCCTTTCCTTCCTCTCTCTTTAAAAATAAATAAATGAAATCTTTAAAATAAAAAATGGGCAGAGGTTCTGAATAGGCCTCCCTCCAAAGAGGATATACTGATGGCCAGTAGACTTATGAAAAGATGCTCAGTGTCATTAATACCAAAGAAATGCAAATTAAGACCATAATGAGATATTACCTCACAACCTGCCAGAATGACTGACATCAAAAAATGAACAATCAAATTGTTGGTGAGGAGGTGGAGAAGAGGGAATCCTTGTACACTGTTGATGGGATTGTAAATCAATGCAATCACTATGGCAGACGAGGGTCTTCAGAGCATTAAAAATAAGAACTACCATGTGACCCAACAATTCCACTTTTAGTTATATATTCAAAGAAATCCAAAATACTCATTCAAAAGGATATATGCACCCCTATGTTCATGTATCATTATATACAGTTACCAAGATATGGAAACAACCCAAGTGCCCATCAGTAGTTGTGTGGATAAAAACAATAGGTGGTGCATATATATATTGAACTATTACTTGGTCATAAAAAGAATAAAATGTAACCATTTGTGACAAAATGGATGGACCTAATAGGTATTGTGCTGAGAGAAATAAGGCAAATAGAGAAAGACAAGTACAGTGGAACCTTGGTTCTTGAACTTAATTCATTCCAGAAAACTGTTTGAGAAGCAATTTGTTCAAAAATTGAATTTCCTTTGTTGCCTGAGAGATGTGTGACTGATCATACAGGTATCAATCTGAAAGTGTTATCAGGTGGAGAATCAAAACCAAAGTTTTGTTGGGCATCCGAGACATTTTTTCTCTGAACAGCTTGGTTGAGAATTGAATTGTTCCAGAACTGATGTTCAAGAACAGAGGTTTGACTGTACTATACGGTTTTACTTATATGTGGAATCTAAAGAACAAAATAAACAAAAGAGAAACAGACTAATAGATACAGAGAACAGACTGAGGCTTGCCAGGTAGGAGGATGGTTAAGGAGGCTAGATGAAAAAGGTACAGGGTTTAAGAAGTACAAATTAGTAGTTATAAAATAATCTTGGGGATATAAAGTACAGCATAGGGGAGATAGTCAATAATATGGTGCCACATGGGTATTGGAAATATTCAGGGAACACTTTGTAAAGTACTTGATTATCTAACCACTATGCTGTACATCTGAAACTTATACAAAATAATATTGGATATAAACTAATTGAAAAATAAAAAAATTCAAATATCAAAAACATAATTTATAACATTTAAGACAACCTTTCATGTTGACATAGTCACATAATTCAAACCCAAATCTGTGCCAAAGGAAATTAAGTACATTTACTGTTCTGCTGTGTATAGACCAGCAAAAGGCTATTTAACAGAATCAAGAGGATAAGGGAAGAGTCTGAGACTCACTGTAAGCTCAATTTGTAGTGTAAGTGGTAACTGACAAAAGCAACATTATGAAAGTAATAGCACCACAAAAATAAAGTTTCTTTTTATAAAGAACAAGACATTCTGTTTGCAAAAAAAGAAATGTATATATGCCATAAAAAGTGAAAATCTGAAATCTTCAGTAGAACCAGTGGCACTCCTGTCATTTGAATTGTACAATGAAAAACCCAGCAGTGAGTTACAGAGTAATACCAGCATTATTTGAATAGTAAAATGAGAAAAAGGAAACATAATAGCAATACTATGGGCCATTTAATTCAAAGCATTAGTATGACCAGTCTCAGTAGGTATTCTCCAAAGGCATCTTCTTAGATTTCTGGATAATACTGAAACAGCCCCAGCAGATAGATTTGGGTCTTAGTTTCTTCAGGGTAAGGTTATTTGCTATTCAGACCCTAGAACTCCCATTTCATTTGGGGTTTCCTGGGGTCACAGTAGTGACTCAGAATTCTGAAAGCTGTACAATATACCTGAAATAGCATGGTACCAACAATTGATTAATGACATTGATCATTGCCTATAAGTATAATCACTCCTGATTTTATGCCTGATTGATCCATGCCTCTCTTTAATTTTTTAAATCCTCATCCAAGGATATGTTTTTATTTATTTGAGACACAAAGGGAGAGATAAATGTCAGTCTGTTGCTTTTCTTATGCACCTAACTGGGGATCAAACCCACAACCTAGGTGTAACTGCCTTGACCTTTGGTATATGGGATGATTCTCCAACCAGCTGAGTCCTCTAGCCGAGGCTGGTCTATACCTTTTAACCACTTCTTTTTTTTTTTTTTTAAGATTTTTTTTTTTTTTTATTCATTATTTTCAGAGAGAAGGGCAGGGAGGGAGGAAGAAAGGGAGAAAAACATCAATGTATGGTTACCTTTCACCTGCCTCCAGCTACAGACCTGGCTGGAAACCTGGCTTGCAACCTGGTTATGTGCCCTGACTGAGAATCAAACCAGTGACCTTTGGGTTCGTAGGCTGGTGCTGGTCCACTGTCACCCACTTGTAATGAGAATTTTGTTCCTTGCCTCACTGACCAGGAGCTCCATGGGACCCTCCCATTTTACAACACCACTACAGGTGGACCTTTGGACATTGTAGGAGGCATAATTGGTTTCATAAATGTAGACAAAGTGTCCAGGGACATTCTTCCCCCTCTAAAAAATTAAGCAAGCAAATGGGAGTTAGGCCAGGACCAGAATGTCTGAAAGGTGGTTGCACTTGAAACTTGAGACTAGAATGGTCCCAAATGTAGATGTGCCAAGACTGCAGCCAAGGCAGCTGGAGCTGCTAGGAGGTGGCTTAGATCAGCAGGCAGCGGGAGCGGGCAGGAAGTGCTGAGACCAGATTTTATTTTATTTTTTTAAGAGATTTTATTTATTTTTAGACAGCCTGGGAGGGAGGGAGACCAGTTGCCTCTCGCACTCCCCCAACCAGGGACCTGCCCTGCAACCCAGGCATGTGTCCTGACCAGGAATCTAACCAGTGACCTTTTGGTCCACAGGCCAACACTCAGTCCACCAAGCCAAACCAGCCAGGGCGAGGCCAGATTTTTATAGCAACAGTATCATAAGGCTGTTGAACAACAGGGAGATAGTGTGCTAAAGCTGGGACTTCTGCTCCTGTAATCCTAAAGAGGGATGAAGTGGTCCTCAGTTTGGCATACAAAATTATTAAATGGCAAATCAATAAAGGATGCAATTAGGAAAATTAATATACTCAAGAAGGAAAGACTATTTAGAGGAAAGGAAAACATTGGACTTCTTTTTTTTTTAATTATTTTTAGAGAGAGGGGAAGAGAAAAAGGCAGAGAGGGAGAGAGACATCAGTGTATGGTTGCTTTTCACCTGCCTCCAGCCACAGACCTGACTGGAGACCTGGTTTGCAACCTGGTTATGTGCCCTGGCTGGGGAATCGAACCTGCAACCTTTGGGTTCGCAGGCTGGTGCCTTATCCACTGTGCTACCAGCTAGGGCTGGACTTCTAAAGAGAAAGATTTATAAATACTGATAATAATAAATGAAGAGGTTAAACAGTAGGCTGAAAATGTAGAATCCAGTCCAAATATATGTCTCTTAGGTTGTTGGACTAAGCTTTACAATTAACAAGACAGATTATCAGATTTTTAAAAATACAGCTATTGCCCTGGCTGGTGGCACAGTGGATAAGGCACCGGCTTGCAAACCAAAAGGTGGCTGGTTTGATTCCCAGCCAGGGCACATGGCCAGGTTGCAAGCCAGGTCTCCAGCCAAGTATGTGGCTGGAGGCAAGTGAAAGGCAACCATATATTAATGTCTCTCTCCCTCTCTGCCTCTCTCCCTTCCCCTCTCTCTAAAAAATAATAAATAAAATCTTTAATAAAATACAACTATTACCTTAAGCACAAAAGGACGCTTAACCAAAAAACTGCTAGTATAGTTACCATCTTTTTCCCTCTGTTGTCTTAGGTTTATTCTGCTGTCTTTCTAGTTCCCTGAAATAGGTACTTAGCTCATATAATTTTTATTCTTTTTTTTTTCTTTTTCTTTTTTATTTATTTATTTTTAAATTTTATTGTTGTTGTATTACATCCATCCCCTTTTTGCTCTCCTCTGTCCCCCTCTCCACCCACCCATTCCCCCATAATTTTTATTCTTTTTACTACTTTTGTTAGATTCTACAGGTTTCAATAGGTGGTGCTTTCATTGTCACTTAATTTCTAAGTATTTTTATCTTTGATCTTTGAATTGTTTAGCAAAATCCTTTTTTTGTCTCAAAACATTTTAATTTATATTTTTATAATTCTTAACTGAATTGTTTTCATTGATCAAGATCATGGACTATATATTATACCTGTTTGAAGTTTATTGTCTTTAAGATCTAGTGCATAACTTTTTCTTTTTCTTTTTTTCTTTTTAGCTTTAACAACAGAAATTTAGTTTCTCACAGTTGTAGAAATCTAAGATCAAGGCGTTGGTAGAATTAGTTTCTTCAGAGGCCTCTCTCTGTAGCTTGCAGGTCACTTTCTCACTCTGTCCTCACGTAGTTGTTTCCATATATGTCTGATTAAAATTCATGTTCTCTAATTGTGGATGTAGAACTCTATGTCCATTATTCATGTTATTCAGACCTCTTTACTCTTATTTTGTTTGCTTTATCGGTTATTGAGAGAAATATTGAAAATCTCCGTCAGTGATGAAGATTCATCAATTTCTCACTATAGTTAAATCCATTTTTTTACCTCAAATATTTGATGAATGGATGGATGGAGTTGTAGGTAGCTTTTTCAGTTGACTCCCAATGCTCCTTTCTTCCTGGTATTCATTTTCTTGTGTAGTCCTTTCCCCTTTGAGTGAAGGCTGGACTTAATGACTCCATTCAATTAATAGAATATGGCAAAAGCGATGTCACTTTCAAAATGAGAATACTAAAAGACTATAACGTTTGTATTTCACACTCTCTCTCTGGCTCTTTGATGGCTGGCTTTGGGGAATCACACTGTCTTGCTGTGAGCTGCCCTGTGGAAAAGCCCAGGTAGCAAGGAACCAAAAGAGGCTTTTGGCCGAAACGCCTGAAATGAACTGAATCCTGTCAACAACAGTGTGAGTGAGGTTGAGGTGGATCTTCCCAAGGCCTTCAAATGCGACCACAGTCCTGGAAGACCCTTGATTGGTGCCTCATGAGAGACTGAGCAGAAGGCCCAGCTAAGCCATGCCCATATTCCTAGCTCTCACAAACGGAGCTTATAAGCCTGTGTGGTAAATAAATTTGGGAGTAATTTGTTAAACAGAAGGAGATAATTATCTGATAATAATGAAACTATATCAGGTTTCTTTTGGTTAGTATTTCACCTGATATAGCTCTTTACTTTCAGCTCCTACATGCCTTTGTATTATGTCTCTTGTAAGCAGTGTATGTCTGGATATTGTTTTGTCCAGTCTGTTGATCTTTGTTTTAACTGGCAAATTTAGTCTATTTGCATTATTATAATTACTGGTACTATTGATACGTTTGAACCATTCTGTTATCCTAAATTATTTTAGCTTTCCCTACTTTTTCTCCTTCTTTTTGAATCTCTTCTCACTTATAAAAAAAGAAATCTATCCATATTTCTCCTCTAGGAACTAATATTAACACACTTTCTTACCACTCTCTCTCCCTGGCCCTGACCCCATCCGTCGTGTTGTTATTGTCTAGATTAGGAGATAAATGGGAAAAGGTGGCTGTTCAATAGATTTGGGAAAACTATCCTTTTGCTTACAACATAGTCTGGCTTCATTCTGCCTTTTCTAACTATTCTCTCTTTTCCTCTGTCTACTTCAGCTATGTTGCCTATTCTGTCTTATGAATGTCTTTAGTATCTTTTAAAATTGGTATTCCTGTGCCTGAAATGCAGGCTTTTTCTGACCATTTTATGCCAGGGATATGCTGCAGTCAGCTCATACCAGCTCATGGGAGCTGATTGTATGTGTCTTCTCCCACAACAGTTTTTACTGACTTCACATTAGTGTTGAAAATTGACATGTGAGTATTTATACCCCAGAATTTGGAAAAGTTTAGAAATCAATAATTTTTATTTTTAAATTCTGGAGAGCCTTCTTATCAACACACCAGAGATCTTAGCTGAAGTTGTCTTTCCCTCCCTACTCATAATTTTTTATAGTACATATATCATTGAACTTCTTTGTTTTTTTTGTTTTGTTTCGTTTTTACTTATTTTATCTTCTGTTACTTCAGTATACCCAGAATGAAAGCAGCATCTTTAACTGCCTATTTACTGCTATGTCCTGAGGGCCTAGAATAGTGCCCAGCATATCATAAGACCTTAATAAATAACTATTTGAATTAGTTGAATAAATGAATAACTTGGAGTGGTGATAATTTTAAGCTGTGTCTTAAAATTTTCTCTTTATAAGTTTTTTATTATGAAAATTTCCAAAGGTACAGAAAAGTAGGTAGAATATTATAATAAACCTTCATGGACCCATTACCTAACTTCAGTAATATTTTTAAGCCCCTACCCAACATTTTTTCAGGACTATTTTAAAGAAAATTCCAGACACCATATGACTTTTAGTTACCCTTTAAAAATAATAGTAACCAGTCATATTAAAATTTCTCAGATTATTTTCAAATGTCTTTTTACATTTGATTTGTTTCTATCAAGATTCTAACAAATTTCACACTTTATAATTGGTTGGTATATCTCTTCAGTCACTTTTATTTATAAAATTTCACCTTTTTTTTTAGTTTATGGTTTTTATTTGATAAGTCATTATTTGTCATGTAGAATTTGCCACATTCTGAATTTGATGTTTGCATCTTTGGGGTTATATTTATCATATTCCTTCTCTGTTTTCTGGGAACTGGCAGTTAGATATAAAGACTTGATTAAGCTTCCATTCTTTTAGTGAAGATACATCATACATTGCACTTTTCATTGTATAACCATAGGAGATTGTGTTGTCCCACTTTTAATAGTGTTAAGATTGATCAGTAGGTTCCAGATCACCCTGATCTATTCATTGTCAAGTTTGGTCTCAGCCTTTTACCTAATTGGTTGTAGCAGCCACTGATGGTCATTGCCTAGCTCCATTATTTCATTAGCGGTTGAAAATTGGTTATTTTATTCTTGAATTATATTATTCCATCTACATTTATTAGCTGGAATATTTCTATAATGAAGGAATTTTCTTTATTTAGTTACCTTGAAATAACGTTGGAATAGGAAAGGCAAGATAATTGCCTGATTCTTTCCGTTTATTATTTTTTAAAATTACATGTTTCTTTAGCAGCCCTGGAAAAGTGATTAGACTTTTGAACTTTATTTTTGAATTACAGTTTGCATTCAATATTATTTTGTATTAGTTTTAGGTGTACAGCATAGTAGTTAGACATTTATATAACATATGAAGTGATTCCCCCAATAAGTTTAGTATCACGTGGCACCATACATAGTAATTACAACAGCATTTACTACATTCCTTTGCTTTTTCACCCAGTCTTCCAGGCCCCTCCTCTCTGGCAACCTCAGTCTGTTCCCAGTGTCTTTGAACCTGTTTCAACTTTGTTTATTTTCTTCTTTAGAATCCTCATATGAGTAAAATTATATGGTACTTGTAAAAGTGATTAGATTTTAAAAATATGTTGGATATTTTATGTATTTGCATTTTCTTGTTTGTTTATTGAGTGTAGAGAGAGAAGAATGGAAAGAAACATAGATTTGTTCTACTTATTTATGCTTCACAGATTGTCGCTTTTTTTTTTTTTTTTCTTTTCCTCTCTCTTTCCCTGGTTGTTTCTTTAAGTGTTCAGACTGGGGATTGAACCCACAGCCTTAGCATATCAGCATGATTCTCTAACCAACTAAGCTATAGCCGTATTTGCACTTCAGTCCATTGTGTTACTTATTTTTAGTAGTCATATTATTCCAGTTTAGCCTATGGGAACCCCTTTAGGTTGGCTCTTTTGTCCTTTGCCATGACCTAGTTATTTTGATAGCTTATTGCCTATTTCTCAAACTCATGTAATATGTATTTAAGATTATAGAACTTTAAATTCATTTCTTTGCTTTTTTTTTTTTTTTAAAGATTTTATTTCATCATTTCTAGAAAGAGGGGAAGGGAGAGAGGCAGAGAGGGAGAAGAGGGAGAGAGACATCAACGTATGGCTGCTTTTCACCTGCCTCCAGCCACAGATCTGACTGGAGACCTGGTTTGCAACCGTGTTATGTGCTCTGGCTGGGGAATCGAACCTACGACCTTTGGGTTCGCAGGCCGGCGCCTTATCCACTGCGCTACCAGCCAGGGTCTCTTTGCTTTTTATATCTGTATCTACTCAGTATTTAAAATCTTAGTTGTTAATAACATTTATATATTTTTTTAATTTTCTTTTTTTTTTTTTTATTGTTGTTGTATTACATCCATCCCCTTTTTGCTCCCCTCTGTCCCTCTCCCTACCACCCATTCCCCCCAAAGTCAATCCCACCTGTTGTCCATGTCCATGGTTCCTTTATACTAGGTTCTTGTGTAAGCTGCTCCCCTTTCTTGCCTCTGCCTCCCCCCTAAATTATCTTTTCTCTTCTACCAGACAATGTAAATTATGTAACTCACACAGTTAAAAATCAGTTAAGGAAGCATTCAAACAACACAAACACTACTGTCTCAGGGAACCCAGTCCTTTTTCTTTTTTTCTTTAGAGCCAAATTCTTATGAGGTACTTCTTTGAATGTAAAATACTATATGTGGCGAGTGCCTGTACAAAAATACTTGGTTGAATGAGCTAATAGCATTTACAAAAGGTTGGACAGCGCTGGAGGCAGAGAGCTTTAACTGCCATTATTAACAGCAGCAGTGTGTGGGAAGTAGCCCATATCTAGCACAGTGTTGAGAAAGTACCCAATAAGTATGCAATTTCTTCTTTCACTGTAGAGTTGGATGACTCTAAGAGATCCTGCTAATCTAGAATCCTGTAAGACTAATATTTCCAGAGGTCTTTATGTTGTTAAGAAAAGGAATGAAGCACACTTACTTAGAGATCTGTTTTTGCTCTTATTGGAAAGGGAGCCACATTCTCTAGGCAATGCTAATTGGGTTCTACCATTCTCTCAGATTAAAATTTGAACACCAAAATGGGTTCTATATTAATACAGAGACAACATACCATCATTTGGTGCTATATTCAATGCCACTGAGGAACTAACATGGTTTACTTTTTTCCCTAGATGATGGCCATAAGAAAGCTCGAAATGCTTATCTCAGTAATTCCAACTATGAAGAAGGAGATGAATATTTTGATAAAAACTTGGCACTCTTTGAGGTAATATTTGGGAGAAAACTAGGACAGATTTCAGGAAGAGAGATTTCAAGACAGCTGTTTTCTACCTCATTTAGTTTTAAAACAGTACAGGCTGAATAATTTAATAACTAATTGTTAAAATATAATACAACTTATTGTGGTTGATTTAATTTATACTAATTAATTAGTGGTCATTAAATCAAATTTCTATGAAATAGGAAGAGGAATGTTTGACATCATAAGCATGTGGAGAACCTTGCTACCAAATTCAGCTGGGATTTAAATGTTTACATGGAATTCTTTTCTGGGTATGAAATAGTGTATTTTTCAGCTCTGTGTTTGGGAACACTATCAGTTACCTTCTAACTACTAACCAAAATAAAGCGTAGGAAGCAGAATCTGTACATCTTATCTAAGACAGCATGGACTCCATGGTCGGGTTGTTGAAGGAACCTGTTACTCCAGCATTTACATCCACTGTTTTAGTTTGGCTTTGAACAGTGATGCGAATGCCGTCTCTCTCAGTGTGCCTGTTTTTTTAAATGATATTTTCTCTCAGGGTCCTCCAAGAAAAGTTCTGAGGTGAGTATTTAGTTCAGTTACAAAAGTTTTCCATTGATGTGTCCATGCTTGGTGTTATAAATAATAGCTATAAATGTTAGTAGAATATTTGTAGCCTAGCCCTGGTTGGTGGCACAGTGGGTAAAGTAAGGCACCAGCCTGTACACCAAAAGGTTACTGGTTCGATTTCCAACCAGGGCACATAACCAGGTTTCAAGCCAGGACTCCAGCCAGGTCCATAGCTAGAGGCAGGTGAAAGGCAACCATATGTTGATGTTTCTCTCCCTCTCTGCCTCCCTCCCTTCCCCTCTCTCTAAAAAATAATAAATAAAATTAAAAAAAAAAGAATGTTAGTAGCCTATGGAAAGGGGGTACTGTGGTTATCATACTTCAGTGTTTTTACAAGGTTACAACTCTCTATAGGGGCCAGTATGATTTTGTTTTTACTATAAAATTAAGCTATTAAAAAGAATCATAAAGCTTTTCTTCTAAGAATTTTATAATTATGTAGGCTTGATTAAGCGTTCTATTTTAATGTTGGGGGAAATAAAGTCTCACTGATAAATTGTCATAATGTATTTACCTGTGAAATATTTTATTATTTATTTTGCCATTTTCTGGTAGAGTAGTCATTTTGATGCTTATTTCCAGTGTGTCCTTCATCTCTCATTTCTTTCATACTTTTGATTTTATAGGAAGAAATGGACACCAGGCCAAAGGTCTCTTCTCTCCTCAACCGCATGGCTAATTACACTAACCTGACTCAAGGGGCAAAGGAACATGAAGAGGCAGAGAACATCACTGAAGGGAAAAAGAAGCCCACCAAGGTGAGGCCTTAGAAAGCAAGGATAAATAAAGAGAGCCCCATACATCAGAAAGGAAAAATATCCAGGGTATCACTTTCTGCTCTATAATAGCTGTTTATTGAATGCTTGTTATATATGCCAGCACTGTCCTGAGCACTGGACATGCTGGGTTCATGCAACAACATCTCATTGTCATGTAGTCTAAATTTCAGTGTGGGAATATGGTCCTAAATTCACTAAGAAAAATATAAGCATGGTAAAGAGACTGAGACTGCTGGCCAGCAAGGGAGCCAGTGCAGAGGGAATTGCTGTTTTAGAGAGGGAAGCCTTTCTGACAGGGTAACATTTGAGCAGGGCCCCTAACAAGTGAGCCAGGTGATAGCGGGGTGATAGCTGGGGGAAGAGCATTCCAGCCAGAGGGAACAGGACTTCAGAAGTGTCCACACCCACCTGTTGCTGCTATCTGTGGGTTTTCAACACCAAACATCAGTCTTTTCTATCAAAATGAAAATAAGGAACAATATTACAAGTTAGTTTTTTGGTTGTTTAGGGGTAAAACAACCCTGAGATATTTGTTAGCAACTACATTTACCAACTACTGGGAAAAATTGATAGCGAATTCTGAAGATCAAGCCATTAATTCATTTACTTAATTTTTTAATCCTCACCTAAGGATATGCTTTTTTTTTTTTTTTTTTTTCTTTTTTAAATTGATTTGAGAGAAGAAGTAGGCAAGAAGGCGGGTGGGGGTAGAACAAACATCACTTGGTTGCCTCTCATACATGCCCTGATGAGGGATCAAACTTGCAACCTTTTGGTGTATGGGACCACTCTCCAACCATCTGAGCTGCTGGGCCAGGGCCATTCATTCATTTTTAAATGAAAAGAGAAAGCTAACAGCTGAGAACAACAGAATTTTTTTAAGTTGTTGGGGTGCACTTAAAAGTTTATTTGTGGTCAAATGCCTATGTAAATATATGTGGAGATCTACGAAAGGTAAAAATGTATAGCTCTAGGAATAATAAAAGATATGATGATAGACATTTGTAAGACAGAGACTTCATATGTGCCTCTTTTATTAATTTTCATGCATGCCTCTTTTAAAGTATTTATTAAACTTACTATCTCTGCTATGAGATTAATGTGGTAGTTAGCAATTTTTTATATAAAAGTAAAGAGATAAAGTCATCTTTTCTAGATAACTGTATAATTTTTTCTTTTGTCACCATTTTTCTTTTCAGACCCCCCAAATGGGTACCTTCATGGGTGTCTACCTCCCATGTCTGCAAAATATTTTTGGAGTGATCTTGTTTCTGCGCCTTACATGGGTAGTGGGCACAGCTGGAGTTCTTCAGGCCTTTGCCATTGTCCTTATCTGCTGCTGCTGTGTAAGTGCAGAGGTGGCCTCTGGAGATCACCTGGAACCTTTCGAGTGCTCAAGAGTATATATATTTGATCTCTTTGGGAATAAAACAAAGAATACTCAGGAAAGCTCATTGTAACAGATTATTTTGATGCTAAAATCACAAGGATGTTCAGTAATTTAGTGTCAGTTATTCACTAATTATATCAATAATAAGATATGCTAGAAATTATAATGAAAGACTTCTCCAGGGAGTAGAAGATAGAGCCTACAAAGGCTTCAGAATACAAACCATTTGAGCTTGAGAGTTGTGACAGAAAATGGAATGTACTCCAGTAGAATGTTGAAAAACAAAACTGTTGGTTGTTTGGGGGCAGGGGAGGCAGGATCATTTGTTTTGTTTTGTTTTGAAGTCTCATTCATTTTCTCTTCCCCAGAAATTAAGACTTTTTCCCCCTAGGACTTTTCTCCACCATATTAAGAACATTTTAATTTTCCTTTAATTTAAACTCCTTTAACTTATGTTTCTCAACCATATCTATCAATTTTATTATAAGTTGATAGATTATTTTATAAAAGTTATTTTATGTAACTAGTGACTGACCTCTTTTACTACTGTCTCCTTATACCCTCCATGTGCATTATGCTCAGTGGAGAACAGGGTAAGCAGTAAGAGTTCATATCATTAACAAGTGAAAATTAATGGTTCTACCTTTTTGTTGTTGTTGTTGTTGTTGTTTCTTAGTCTTAAAACCTCAGTGCTATGTTTTGCTCCTGGATAGCCTTTTGCACCCAATTAGCTACCTGGGCCAATCATGTCTCCCTCTGAAATCTCTTACATTCACCCATCCTTTACGTTTCTACTACTGCTACCGCTGCAGTCCTTACCTCTCACTGCACTACTAGAATAGCCTTCTAACAGATCACTCTGCCTCCATCTACTCCTATCTGCAGTCCTTGCTATACTCTGCTACCAGGTAATGTTTTTAAAATATAGTTCTTAGGGGCTCAGAAGTCTTTAGTAGTTCCCTTCCTTACTGCATATTGCTCTTGTTACTATAACCAGCCTTTCGTCAGTTTCTAATGTGTTTTTCAAGTTGTTTAGGAGATTCAGGGAGAGATCAGTGGTTCTTAACAGCACCGAACCTACAGATTATTGTGAAAGAGCATTTAACCAAATACTACAGGTAATAGTAGTGTGATTTGTATAATGAGTTGAACCACATTACCTAATTTCCATGATATTGGATATGGCAGGTAACTTCCTCCCTAACAGTAGGTAGACGTAAATTTTCCATAAGTTCCCTGAGGTCCACAGATGGGAAATAGTACCAAAAGGTCCTCTTTATGCAGTAACAACCTTATCCCTTCTTTCTTTTTACAGACAATGCTGACTGCTATTTCCATGAGTGCCATTGCAACCAATGGAGTAGTACCAGGTCAGTAGGCCAAGCATGGACTTCAGGGATTGTCAGCGATTATTGTGTTTGTTATGTAAAGTTCAGAAGTGTAAGCTTTCAAGATATAGAATACTATTTTAATCTGTTGGCCATGAACACTAATGCTATTTGATTTTGGGATATCTTTAAAAATTTATGTTCTGGGCTAGAATGTTTCATTTATATTGCATGCTTGATTTCTCTTAGAATATATTGTACTGGACCATCTCATGCCTGTAGTGAATGTTCTCATAGTTTTCTAATATTGACACATCGTGCTGCTTCTTGTGCAGCATCTCCTACCATAAATACTTCTCTTTTTACTTCCCACTAACAAGCTTACTTTTTTGTTTGCAAGTCTACATTTTATCACATTCAGCATTTCCAAAAGCCTCAAATATTTATCCTTCATGCATATTTTTATTCTTCTTACTATTGACTTGTTTACATACCTCTTACTAATGTACTTTCTTTATCCTGATCACCTCTACCTTGTGTTTTAGCTGGGGGCTCATACTTTATGATTTCCCGGGCACTGGGCCCAGAGTTTGGTGGAGCTGTTGGCCTCTGCTTTTATCTTGGTACCACATTTGCAGCAGCCATGTATATCCTTGGTGCCATTGAAATTTTTCTGGTGAGTAATGACTTAATTGTGTTCCATAGTATAGATAATATAGATTTGGATACACTTTGCTCTTTGATGTCAGAGCTTCTGAGAGATCAGCTATAAGTGATGGATTGTTATAGGCATACCTCATTTTATTGCGCTTCTCTTTCTGTGCCTTGCTGTATTGCACTTTGCAGATGCACGTTGGTGTCCTAGTGGGAATTACAGCAGAAAAGTTGAGGGACTCCTTTGCTTGCCTACTTCTTCCCCTCCACCCAAACACCACCACCCTACCCCCTCAACCAAGAAGTTAAAGGCTACAGGGAAGACTTGTACCAATGTGGGAAATGTAAAATAAAGGTTTTTAAAAGTATTTTTATTCCTATTAAATAACTGTTTTTTTTAATTCATGGGATTTATTTATTTTTTTAAGATTCTATTTATTATTTTCAGAGAGAGGGGAAGGGAGAGAGGCAGAGAGGGAGAGAGACAGCAATGTATGGTTGCCTTTCACCTGCCACCAGCCACAGACCTGGCTGGAGACCTGGTTATATTCCCTGGTTCGGGAATTGAACCAGCGACCTTTGGGTTAGCAGGCTGTGGCACCTTATCCATTGTGCTGCTATTTTTTAATATTTAAATGAATGATAATAGAAGTAGGACTCAAAGTAATCATTATAATTCTTTTATATAGCCCTTTGAATATAAGTTATTAAGGCAGTCCTTGTTTTGTTTAGTTTTTCCATTTAGACATACAGGTATTCAGAACAACATTGAGACTTTTAAAAAATCAGTGATATCTTATTTCTTTAGGCATTCTAGATCCAAAGAGGAATTAGGCTAAATCTCCAGCCATTTTCTGTCTCAGCTTTACTTTTCTTTGTGAAAACAAATCAAACTACAACATTCTTTTACTAGATTTCTCTCAAATTACTCAATTTTCTACTTTAATTTTTTTTTTTTTTTGCATAACAGGTGTACATTGTCCCCCGGGCCGCCATCTTTCGAAGCGATGATGCACTCAAGGAATCAGCAGCCATGCTAAATAATATGCGTGTCTACGGCACAGCCTTCTTGGTCCTCATGGTGTTGGTGGTGTTCATCGGCGTACGCTACGTGAACAAGTTTGCCTCGCTCTTTCTGGCCTGTGTTATTGTGTCCATCTTGGCCATCTATGCTGGAGCCATCAAGTCGTCTTTTGCTCCTCCACACTTCCCGTATGTGTCTGTCTCTCACTATCATTGACAATACCTGATGGCCTGACCATTTTAAGTCAGAATTTTACAGTCTCTCTGAAATTTCCCATTTGGATAAGCCAGGTTGGCATCTAGGCAGGAAATCTCCTAGCAAATTGCCCAGTTTGTTCATGTTGATTCTCTTCCTTATATCCCAAGCATAGAACTGGCAGCTGTAACCGCCATTTGGCTAAAGATAGATTTTTTCCAAAACGTTCTGATAAAAATTGTGCATATTTGAACTATTCATGAAGGGATTTTCAAAAAGGATAGTTATTGTGAGCAACCTTTAAAAAGTATTTAAATGTTAGATTCCTTTTATTAATGAAAAAATAAGCATCAAAGGAAACCTAAACTCCTACCTAATATTTGTAATTCATTAAATTTTTTTTTAAAGATTTTATTATAGGGGAAGGGAGAGAGGAGGGGAGGGAGAGAGACATCCATGTACGGTTGCCTTTCACCTGCCTCTAGCTACGGATATGGCTGGAGACCTGGCTTGCAACCTGGTTATGTGCCCTGGCTGGGAATCACACCAGCGACCTTTGGGTTCGAAGGCTGTTGCCTATCCACTGAAGCCACCAGCCACGACTTCATTAAATTTTTAATTCTGTTAGTACCATAATGGACTTCTTAGTCATAAAATAAAGGAAAATAAATGTCATTATTTGCATTCTTATCCCTCGGTATGTAAGATATTATATACCATAAGTTGTTCAGGTACCTTACAGTATAGTTTTTGAAGCAGTAATGGATTTGTATAGAATGTGATGCACAGGCCCACGCATTTTCCATTTAACTAGTGGCATGGGGACTAACCAGCACTGTTATTTGTAATCTTATTACAGAGATTGTCTTTGAAAAGGCATCTGAATTGTCCAGGGATTAAGTTCATCAGTCCTTTGTTCATTTAACCTGGTTACAGGAAAGTAGATTTTTAAGATGAAAAATCAGTTTTATTGATAGTAAGTTATTTGTCCTAAAGTTAATAGCAGAGCAAGAACATGAATCCTGTGATTTTTCTGACTCCTAATCCTATATTTCTTCTGTTATGCTAAATAATGTCAGCAGTAGGTTCCATCATGCATTTTTAATCTTTTGTGGACTACAGAGCAGCTAAAGATCCATTTAGAGTCATAGAAATACTAAAAACTACCTCTGGCTATCTCGTACCTTGTGAAATTCCATTTGCCTCTAATTTTCCTTTGATGCTTCTCTATTTTGCTAGATAAAAGGTCATAATGTGTGGCATTTTATTTAAAATATTCCAGCCAAACAAGACAACAAACCTAGAGGAATGCATAAAACAAGACTGGGAAATATTGAAAGTTACTGAAGCTGAGTAAAGGGTACATGGTTCATTGTGTATGCATGCTATCATTATGCAGACTTTAAACTTGTTTTGTTTCTCTTGAAAGGTATTTTAACTGTGGGTGTATTATTCCTTTGTTCATATTTATACTCTGGGTTAAAGAAAAAAATTAAGTCAGAAATGAGTATTTGTATTACCTTAAACACCCTCACTCCCACGGGGTCCAGGCTTAAGTTCAAAAACAGTTTTCTCTTTGGCCACAGAGGGATGTGCTTTTCAGTTCTAGCCAAGCTATCTTCCTCCAAACAGTAGCCAGAGGGTTGACCTTTAGCAGAACATTTTCAAGGGGTTTGTTAAAAACATAAGACCTTTCTAGGCCAAAAATAAAATTAGGATTTTTTTTTTTTTCCAACAACAAAAAGACCTTAGGATTCTTTTAGATCTCACAATTGGTTAGATTGTGAAGAAAATTTGGAAGATGAGTCTGCACAGTGTATTCAGATAGTTCTTCTCTTTGAATTTTGTCACTATCACTCACCATCTATGTGACCTCGCGTGGACTACTTTATCTCCCTAAACTTCAGTTCCTCCATCCACAAAATTGAAATAATACATATTTTGTGAGATTGCTATAAGGATTAAGTTGACAGAAGATGTAAGTCACTGTTTACAGAGCTATTCAATAAAGTTTTTTTTCTCATCCATGACAGTTAAATGCTTTGAGTCTCACTATTTATTATTTACTAACCCATTTCTAACCTTTTATTTGTAATCTTTTTTTTTTTTCTTTTTTTTTTTTGCTTCAGTTTTCTCCTTGTTTGTTTTTACCTAGGGTCTGCATGCTGGGCAACCGCACCCTTTCATCAAGACACATTGATGTTTGCTCAAAGACCAAGGAAGTGAGCAATGTGACAGTACCATCAAAGCTGTGGGGCTTCTTCTGTAACTCAAGTCAATTTTTCAATGCCACCTGTGATGAATACTTTGTTCACAATAATGTCACATCAATCCAGGGCATTCCTGGATTGGTTAGTGGTGTCATTACAGGTAATTTGGGAAGTTTTTGAACAAGTTTTTCCTTTTTTTCTGAGGGAAATAGGCTTTGCCATCTTAGACTCTTCTGTATGAAGATTCACTGCCAGGTGTCATTCCCCCTTTCAGCTCAGCCTACAACTCTTAATTCAGCATCTGTTGCTTTTCTATTAGTGAATTTATCCTTTTTCAGGACTCCTTTACAATGCTGTCTGCTAAAAATTACCCCATTTTGAGAACAGAGCTAATAATAAAATATTTTTTATGTTATTATAAAATTGCAAATGTTCTTCCTGCAGTGACAGCTAGAATATAACAATTTTAGTGTCACCACATCCACATGTGTGTTTTCCTAAATCAGCTAAATTTTTGTAACTTTCAAGTGTTTGAGCCACAAATTCTTTGCATGTAAGCAAGTTTACATTAAGAAACAACATTGATGACTAATTTTAAAAAATAGGCTTTGTAGGGTATTTAGCTTTAGTCTGCTTAAGTTTTACTAATTTGCATTAGTAAACTTGACTTGTATGTACCAAAGCATTTTGTCAAATTATATTTGAACTAGTTGAGAAAGGGCATTTAAAAAAAATTTATGTGTGCTTTATTGTACAATATACATGTGCATATATTTGTGCTCATTAGAAGCAAACATACCTTTAAAAATGATGCAAATGAAGAATCTGACTTAGAAGATCATTTGGGTAGAAAATTATCTAATTATCTTCTTTCCTTAGTGCCGCTGCTTGTATCTCCCTTTTTCCCACTGCAGAGAATCTTTGGAGTAGTTATCTACCAAAGGGAGAGATCATTGAAAAGCCCTCAGCCAAATCTTCTGATGTCTTAGGCAGCTTAAACCACGAGTATGTCCTTGTTGACATTACCACCTCCTTTACTCTTCTGGTGGGGATCTTCTTTCCCTCTGTCACAGGTGAGCATTTGGGCTGTTGTCTGTTGTAGGAGCTAAGATATAAAATTTGCACCTGTTTGGAGACAAAATTATATTCTCAGGGTTCCTTGATTTGTGTCTAGTATTAGTATGAATATCAAACTGTTCAGGAAATCAAGAAGTTAACTTGTTCTTTTTTCCTTCTCTAAAGGTATCATGGCTGGATCAAACAGATCTGGAGATCTGAAAGATGCTCAAAAGTCTATTCCCATTGGCACTATCCTCGCCATCTTGACCACCTCCTTTGTCTGTATCCTTATCATGAATCTAGCCTGAATCCTAGTCATAGGAACATCCAGAGGAACTGGGGTAATAAGTGTTTTTATCCTGGTAATAAAGATATTTTTTTCCTACCACTTCACTTCTCACCAGATCATCTACTCACCTCATCTTTAAAATTCAAGAAAGGGCTTATAGGATTAGTAAATGTAGCAGTTGATTTTACTGTTAGAAGAGATGTCCTGCGCCTCTACTTTCTATCTGATTTTAGAGGATGAATGTCAGTTTCCTTGACTCTCAACATGATAGATTTAAGCAATGTTGTCCTTTTTGGCGCATGTATTGAAGGTGTTGTTCTCAGAGACAAGTGAGTAGTTGACTTTTTTGTAATAATTATGTGTGTCTCAAATATTATGTGTAATCATCCCACATAACCCCAAGGCTCAAAACCCAAAACTCAATCTGAGGTTGACTAACAATTAGGAAATACGTGTATAGTCTACAGTTCCTAAAAAGGTTAGTGAATAATAAGGGCCAGTATATTGTTAAAAATATGTGAAATGCAATTAATGTAGCTCTTTGGTGAAGTAGTAAATTTGTCTGAACAATAAGGACTTTCCTTTACATTAAAAGCTGTTGGAAAACCAAAACCAAAAGTAAAGGAAGGTAAGTACAAAAATCTCCAGTATCTATATCACCTCCGCTATGAGATACAAGTCTGTATTTGTTCAGCATCCTAAATAAAAGCTTAGAACTTTCTTCGTTTCCTTCATTAGGTTTCTAAGTCTTTTTCCTTTCCTCTCATTTATGAGTATAAACATGTTTTTGCAGGAAATTCCTAGAAAAATCTTTCCCTGAAACCTGCTCTATTTCTTCCCATTTTCACCATCTTGGGGTGTTAATAGCCTCACCATTCACCCCTTTCACAGAAAGGTATCATCTTAGATTTGTTTGTATTTTCTAAACCCTGTAAACTCCACTTTTCACCGTAATAGATCTTATTCTTTCCACTATTCTTTTGTTCCTGTCATTTTGTATAGGGCTTCAGAATCTTTTGTAATAATCATCCTTTCAGTATTACCACATTCTTTTTTTTTTTTTAAGATTTTATTTATTTTTTTAGAGAGAAGGTAGAGAGGGAGAAAAAGAGGGAAAGAAATAGCAGTGAATGAGAGATGCATCAATTGGTTGCTTCTCGTGTACCCCCACATGGGGACCTGGCCTGCAACCCAGGCTTGTGCCCTGACTGGGAATTGAAACTGCAACCTTTTGGTTCATAGGCTGGCACTCAATCCACTGAGCCACACCAGCCAGGGCAGTTTTACCACCCTCTAATCAACCTTCTTCCATGCTGCTGCCAGAATGATTTTCCTAAAACACAGAATTTGATCACACAAACCTTCTTGCTTCAAAGCCCATCAAAACCCTTTAAAACCCATTTGAACTGGTCCTGTCTACCATTTTCTAATCTCATCTCCTGACATTGCATCATAAATTTTCTATGCTCTGTAACTTAAATGTACCTTGTTTCAGATCTTCATGTGTCCACACATTTACGTGGTTTCCTTTGCTTAGAATGGGTTATTCCCACCTGCCAGACTCATATTCATCCTTGTAAGAGTAGACTTGAGTGTCTCCTATCCAATGAAGCTTTCCTAAACTCACCCAAAGGAACCATTCCTCCCTTTGCTCAACCACTTTATTGAACATGCTGTATTATCACACTTACCATACCGTGTTGCGGCTATCAGATTGAGTTATTTGAGGACCAGAACCCTAATGAAGGCATACCTAATTTTAGAAACTGAGTTTTTTACAAATTGAAGATTTATGGCAACCGTGTATCAAGCAAGCCTATCAGTGCCATTTTTCCAATAGCATTTGCTCACATTGTGTCTCTGTCACATTTTGGTAATTCTCCCAGTATTTCAAACTTTTTCATTATTATATTTGTTACAGTGACCTTTGATTAGTGATCTTTGATGTTACCATTATAATTGTTTTTGTTTTGGGGCACCACAAACCATGCCCAGTAAGACTGCAAACTTAATAAATGTTCTGTGTGTTCCGACTGCTTCATTGGCCAGCAGTGCCCCCATGTCTCTCCCTTTTCTCAGGCCTCCCTGTTCCCTGGGACACAACAATATTGTAATTAGGCCAGATATTACCTCTACAATAGTAAGTTTTCAAGCGAAAGGAAGAGTTGCACTTTAAATCAAAAGTTAGAAATGATTAAGGTTAGTGAGGAAGGCATGTCAAAAACTGAGACAGGCCAAAAGCTAGGTCTCTTGCACCAGTCTGAAGTTATTTCCAGATTGAATTTCCCCACTCTTCTTTCTCAGGTTTGGAGATGCTGTGAAAGGTAATCTTGTGGTAGGTACCTTATCTTGGCCATCCCCATGGGTGATCGTTATTGGTTCCTTCTTCTCGACATGTGGGGCGGGACTTCAGAGCCTCACAGGTGCACCGCGGCTGCTACAGGCTATAGCGAAGGATAACATCATACCCTTCCTGAGGGTGAGTGACCCTTTTTTGTCCTCTCTTCCTTTTTTCTCAAGTCTTATGAGAGACAGTGTGGTCTTTATAGGCTTAGAGATTACTAGATGATATAATATGAAACGTGGGTTTTTAATATAAGACTCACTAAATTTGTAGTATGAGTTTATATCTGAGTTGAATAAAGGTGTTTAAAAGATAGTACAGTTGTAACTACCTTTCAGCTACCTAAAACCATAGTACTGCCTCAGATACTCCCCAGACTCCTATGTCTGATGTTTCCCTTCTCTGTACAGGTTTTTGGCCACAGCAAAGCCAATGGGGAGCCTACCTGGGCTTTACTTCTGACTGCTGTCATTGCAGAGCTGGGAATCCTTATCGCCTCTCTGGATCTTGTGGCCCCAATTCTCTCCATGTAAGAGCCAGTTGTTGTCTTTACTTATTCTTGCTTGTGTAATATGTAATAACATGTTGGTTTCCATCAGGCATAAAACAGCAGTGATAACAATAGAGTGAGCCAAGTACAGGTGTAACTTCACCTAAATAATAAATATTCCTGAGAAATTTCATGTATGGCTAGTTGCCATAATTTTTTCCCTCCTGTATAACTTCAAATGTTCTTTGGTTTCATTTCTGATCAGTATCAATCAGTGGTAGCATTTACTGCTACTGTTAGCTTTTTCCATTTTTTTTCTTTCTTTCTTTTTTAAAGATTTTATTTATTATTTTTATAGAGAGGGGAAGGGAGAGAGGCGGAGAGGGAGAGAGACATCAATGTATGGTTGCCTCCAGCTATGGACCTGGCTGGAGACCTGGCTTACAACCTGATTATGTTGCCCTGGTTGGGAATTGAACCAGCGACCTTTGGGTTCGAAGGCTGGCACCTTATCCACCGTGCCACCAGCCAGGGCCTGTGTTAGCTTTTTTCATTCAACTGTGGCTTACTGATGACTTTACCTACACGCTACTGGGCATTATAGTGGGACTACAAAAATTAAGGAACTGATGCTTGATGAAGGAAGGAATGATCCCGGCACAGTGTGATGAATACTGTGGTAAAAATGCACACTTGAGTGCTGTGAGGGCTCTGAAGTGAGGCATGTAAATGGACTGGGACTCAAGAAAGGTGTTCTGGAGGAAGTGACCTCGTATCTTGAAGGAAGATTGTTATTTACTAAGCAACAAAAGGGTAAAAGATATTCCAGGCACAGGATGTGTGAGAAGGAATTGAGGGGTGAAACCACGCAGCGCACCCAGAAACCTGAAGGCAGTGAAGGAGGGTGCATGTTGGGAAGCAGCAGACCAGAGGCAGGTAGAGCCAGATCACAAAGTTCCTGGAACTTTCATCTGCAAGAAGTGGGTAATACTTTGAAAATAAACTGATTATGTTTATATTTTAGAATGAACAATTTGGTATAAAAGGTAGATTAAAAGGAAGCTATAACTGAGCTGGGAACACCAATTGGAAGCTTATTTAACTAGCAAAGAAGCAGTGAGGGCCTGAACTAAGACGATAGTGATAGAGATTTTTAATATGAAGAATCGATAGGACTGGATAAAATGAATTTGGAATAAGGATGAGTAGTAAAGAACATCTGGGTGAGGAGTTTTTCATCATTGCTGAGGGGTAACATAAGGGAGCCAACAGGTGTGTGGGGAGAAGTTTGCATTTCTCTACTTCCTAGTCTTAATCAAAGGTTAGTGGGTTAGAACAAAGGCTCCAATACATCAAAGTTATTTAAAACAGTCCTTGAAGAATAATTTTACTTCTTATATTTATTCTTTTTACATTTTTATTCTGCAAGGTTTTTTCTGATGTGTTATCTCTTTGTGAATTTGGCATGTGCCTTGCAAACGTTACTTCGAACACCCAACTGGAGACCCCGGTTCCGCTACTACCACTGGTGAGTCTGCTTTTATCTTCTTTCTTCCCCCAAATTCAGAGAGAGCCCAGTGTTGAACCTAGAATACTGGGAGATTCTGGGATCTTGATATAGTTTGTTCTCGGCCAGCTTTTTCAGCTTTCAATGCTCACCTGAATTCCCAACCTACTACCATATTTTTCATATAATGCTTTATAATAATTGGTAATACCCACTTTTGAATAAAGATCAGAACTATGAAGTAATTATTTTCATCCTGCTACATTCTCCCAGTTAAAACAACTTTCCCTTTGTATATCTCCTACTATTTCAGAGCTTTGTAACCTTCAACAAAGCACATAACCATAAAGTTTCTTTTTACTATTTGTAAAATGGGACTAATAGTATTACTTATCTCATAGGGTTATTTTGAGATACTCTATAAAGTGCTTAGCGTAGTGCTAATGCATAGTAAAGTGCTCAATGAGGTGTTGCTATCCTGTTCAAGGCTCCTCAATCCTAAAGGACCCATTGTGTTTTTAGCTACCACGCCATCTCTCTTCCATTGCTTTCCTCTTATAGCTAAAAGTTCTTTAATACGTCCTGTGTGCACTTGTTCTCTAACAATTCTATATTTTCATTAGATTCTAATCTCCAGATTAACAGCTCTCTTATTTATTCTTTGAAACAAATTACAGAGCTAAGAAGTTCATTGCACAAAAGAACTTTAGTAAAGATAGTTATCTAATTCATTGTTATTGCAGATACTCAAATTCTGTCTTCAGTGTTCTCACCATGGTTTACAAAGCACCTCTAGTACAGGCTTCTTATGTTAGCTACTCAGAAGAACACTTTTTTGTTTGTGTTTTTGTTTTTAATTTTCTAGGGCCCTTTCTTTCATGGGAATGAGTATCTGTCTGGCTTTGATGTTCATTTCTTCCTGGTATTATGCCATCGTAGCTATGGTAATAGCTGGTATGATCTACAAGTACATTGAGTATCAAGGGTGAGTCTGGGTTTGACCTTGGTCACTGCTAAAAGTATCAAAACTGGCTAGTTTGGTTAGAGCTAACCCAAAGAAAATTGTATTAGGATCCAAATAAGTTTATTCATTCATAAATAAATTTTGTTCCCCTTATGATTCTCTAAACCATCCTATAGAAACAGCTTTTAATTGCAGAGGGAACCTTTTGAGAAAGTATGAATGGATTGATTTTTTAAATTAATTATAAAAGGACATATTCAAATAATAATGAATATTAAACAAATTATAACACAAATATAAATACCTGTTTAGTCGAGGGATTTCGCTGAAATGAAAAAGAAGCTAGTCTTGAATAATTCTGTAACAACTAAGACTTGATGAACAATTTCCAAAATCAGTAAATAACACTGATTGATAAGATTACATTGAATAAACTTTCTCCCATTATTTTCAAAATGAACTTTGGGTCTATATTAATTTCCTAATTCAAATTGCTGTTTTACATTATTGCTTTTGAATAGTTACATAGAAGGACACGTGAGTGACCTTTATTCACTTTATTCACTTTATTCCAGCCTTTATTCACTGTGTGTACTGTGGTGCAGTGCAGTCTGCTGATGGACATTAGCGGTAATCTGCTTACAGGGAGTTTATTATGTTAGGAAAGAGCATGTAAATCATTAATATGAGTTTTAATCTTCTACCTTTGTGCATATGTTACTCTTAGATTCAGAAAATATAAACTTTATTTTTTAAAATTGTACTTGCTGTGCTTTAAATCCGCTCCTGCTCTTTCCTCCTTTTCCTCCCAGAGCTGAGAAAGAATGGGGTGATGGTATCCGTGGGCTGTCCCTCAGTGCAGCTCGGTTTGCCTTGCTTCGCCTGGAGGAAGGACCTCCACACACTAAAAACTGGAGGTAAAGAAGGGATGGGAGGGCAGGACAGGTAAAAGGGGTCAACTATATGGTAATGGATAGAAACTACTTTTCATGTGACTCAAGGAATTGGTGTAATGGACCTGTTTTGAACTGTACCATATCCTTGATTTCTTTATTCATTTTTCTTCATGTGGTTTGTGGTCCACTTTTCTACCATTTTTATTTTTCCTTGAAGATGGATCCATTTGAGATAATACTGGAAGGATTCAAAATAATTCTATCCTCTTGTATACAAATTTCTTCTAATCTCTTCCTTCTGCCAAATTACATGTTCTATACAGATCTCCATCCCCTCACCAATTTCGTTACAGGCCTCAGTTGCTTGTACTGCTGAAACTAGATGAAGACTTACATGTCAAGCATCCTCGCCTCCTCACCTTTGCTTCACAGCTGAAAGCAGGAAAGGGTCTCACTATTGTGGGCTCTGTCATTGTGGGAAACTTCCTGGAGAACTATGGTGAAGCTTTAGCTGCTGAGCAGGTAAGAGTCAAGGCTTATTGACTCAGTGGAATCTAGTTTAAAGTTTTGTGATGTTAAATAAGACCTCAGATATTCAAGTTAATCACTTTCCTGAGTGATCTAGGATATTTCCTTCTGAGTGCTGTCTTTTGAATAATCATATTCTCCCAAATAATAAGATGAACTGGAAGATAGTAATGAATTCTTTCTTCTTATTTAAAGCATTACTAAACTATGAAATTATCAGGGCTAAGCACTATTTCTAAAAGATTCCAAACATTGACTCAGCCCTGAGATAAGTCATTTAATAAATCTATCCTTTGGAATATGGAGATGACTTTTCTCAATCTTGTGTCAACGAGAAGTAATGAACAACTGTTTTTTTCTCCTCTTTCCTAATCTGCTTGGTATCTTGAGCAAGATTTCTTTGCTAGTTCTGATTAGCTTACTTAATATTAAAGTTCTCCCTAAAGAAAGTGTTTTCCACTCTAATACTTCTTATAAAGGATTGAGTTAACCCTTTGTTTAGAGAATGTTCAATTATGTTTCAAAATTTTCACTGGATTTCATTTTGGAATATTTTGAAACCCTAAACACTAGAAATGCTAAAAAATGTATTAGTCCAGAATAATGGTAAAAATAAACAAGAAGTACAGGATTGGAAATCAAGAGATCCTGTATAATATCCTAGCTACACTACCATCTTTTTTTTTTTTTAAGATTTTATTTCTTTATTTTTTAGAAAGAGGGGAAGGAAGAGAGGCAGAGAGGGAGAGAGACATCAATGTATGGTTGCCTTTCACCTGCCTCCAGCCACAGACTTGGCTGGGGACCTGGCTTGCAACCTGGTTATGTGCCCTGGCTGGGGAATCGAACCTGTGACCTTTTGGTTCATAGGCCGGCACCTTATCCACTGTGCTACCAGCCAGGGCTACACTACCATCTTAATCTGTTCTTTTGGGAAAATCATATCCACTTTCCACATCATTCTTCCCTTCACCTTTCCACCAACAGGGAAGAGAAAATGTAAATGAATTATCACCTCAAGGGGACTAAATGGTAATGGGGGGAAAAATACAATAAAGATGAAATTAAAAGAGAAGAAATATTTCCACATTGGCTTAAATAAATACAAAATAGTAAAGCAAATAAAAGTATCATTAAAAATCACCATTAAAATATCATTATATGATGTTATAAAGCATTATATTTCCATAAAGAATATGGAAATGAGAGAGTCAAAAAGGAAAATATAACCTGAAAAAATTCTAAAGCAAAGTTGAATTATCAGATTAAATTTCTAGTCATATGAGTCAGAGCATGCCTGACAGAGAAAGGAAGATCATGTTCACACTTACCACAATCAATTAAGAAAGAATATTGACAATTCATTTTGTGAATATTCATATTCTTAATTTTTGGATTATGTTAACAAAGGGGAAAAAAGCAGAACAGAGAAAAAGACAGAGGAACTACATGTAGACAGCCATCTATATATGTATATGGTAAGCACTTAGTGAAAAAGACAAAGGATCATGAAATTTCACTGGGATAACTTTAATTTTTGGACTTTTCTATTTTTTTAAAGAAGCTTATTCATTATTTTCAGAGAAGGGCAGGGAGGGAGGAAAAAAGGGAGAGAAACATCAATGTGTGGTTGCCTTTCACCTGCCTCCAGCTATGGACCTGGCTGGAGACCTGGCTTGCAACCTGGTTGTGGCTGCTGGCTGGGAATTGAACCAGTGACCTTTGGGTTTGCAAGTTGGCACCTATCCACTGCTCCACCAGCCAGGGCAACTTTTGAACTTTTCTATAGGAGATAGGGTCTTTGGCAGAGTTTGGAAAGAAGAAGGGAATTAGAGGAGTACTAAGTTAAAGGTCCAGGATGAAGCAATTGAGTGTTGAACATGTGGCTCTCTTTCAGACCATAAAGAACCTAATGGAGGCAGAGAAGGTGAAGGGATTCTGCCAGCTGGTGGTGGCCGCCAAGCTGAAAGAAGGCATTTCCCACCTCATCCAGTCCTGTGGCCTTGGAGGCATGAAGCACAACACAGTGGTGATGGGATGGCCTAATGGCTGGCGCCAGAGTGAAGATGCTCGAGCTTGGAAGACTTTTATTGGTATAAAACACTTTTCATCCTATCCCACAGAAATAAGGTTATTACTACTAGAAGTTATTTAGGTGCCTTATAAGATCATGCTTCAGCAACATAGGAGGCTAGGGGATGGGGTTAGGGTAACAGGATTTAACTACATCCCTAAATAAGTGTACCTAAATAACTACTAGTAGTAATAACCTTATTTTACTCACCCCCTCTAGCTTCACATTATGTTCAGAAATTGTTTATCCCTGTCAAGTCATGTTAGGAACTATCTCTAAAATTGTCCTTCAGCTTCAAAAATCTCTCAAATTCACATATAGTTCCCCCTGCCCTTAGAAATGTAGTAAACAAAATATATCTGGTAATGTATATCATGTCATTCAATCCATTAGCTTTTTTTTTCCTCAGTGATTTTTGTTACTTGATGAGGTACAACCTACTCTGTAAATAGGATACTTACTTAAAGAAATATAAAGGAACATTAGTCTTGTTTTCCTATTTGGTAGGAAGCATGTCATTCAATCCTAAGGCTTCTTATCTGCTAATCCTGATTCTCTTTTTTCTTCCTAGGCACAGTACGAGTGACAACTGCTGCCCATTTGGCCTTGCTAGTGGCTAAAAACATCTCGTTTTTTCCCAGCAATGTGGAGCAGTTTTCTGAGGGCAACATTGATGTGTGGTGGATTGTGCATGACGGGGGGATGCTTATGCTGTTACCATTTCTGCTTAAACAGCACAAGGTATTTTAGACATCCTTTTAAAACACTTTCTCCATTAACTTCTGTCCTGTTTATTAGATAAATTATTCATCTTAGATTATATAGTGTTGGGGCCTAGATTTAGAAGAGTTGGGGATTATTCTTGGCTGTCCCATGATACCAGTTTCAACCTCATGAGAAATATTTTCTTTGCGGTTGCTGGTTACCTATCTCCAAATGAAATTACATAAATTAATAAAGTTTTATATGAGCCGTTGGGGAAAATATTAACAAGTAATCACATTCTTTAAAAAAAACAAAAAAACAAAAACAGCCCTAGCCACATGGCTCAGTTCGTTCGAGAATCATCCTGATATACCAAGGTTGTGGGTTCAATCACCGGTCAGTACACATAACAATCAATCATATCTACCAATGAATGTGTAGATAAGTGAAACAAATCAGTGTTTCTCTCTTTTTCTGTCCCTTTGTCTCTCTCTCTAAAATCTATATATATATATATATATATATATATATATATATATATTTTTTTTTTTTTTTTTTTTTTTTTTTTTTAAAGACAAGGTTTCAAATTTTGGAAACCCAAGGGTGTACATGCATATGTATGTGTGACAAACTGAAATTTTAAATAATAAGTGTAGTCTGTATATGTAGTGTCATCAATATGTTAACTGAATAAAGCACCCTCTTAATGTATCACATGCCATCTGTTTCTTTTTGCCAGGTGTTTTCTTGTTATGAAATTAAGAACTCCTTAAAATGGTATTTATTTAATATGTCCCTTAGTCAAAATCTTGACCTAGTACTGTATTGTAGCAAGTAGGAAGCTAGGAATCAATATCCTGATACTATAGTAAGATGGTCTGGGCAAAAATGCCTAGTGTTTTAAGAAATAGCTCAGGAGACAGAGGGGAGAAAAAAGGGGATGGATGTAATACAATAAGATTAAATTAAAAACACACACACAAAAGAAATAGCTCACTTTTGCCTTTTTTCTTTTATTTATTTTTAAAAGATTTTATTTATTGTTTTTAGAGAGAGGGGAAGGTAGGGAGGCAGAGAAGGAGAGAAATATTAATGTATGGTTGCCTTTCACCTGCCTCCAGCCATGGACCTGGCTGGAGACCTGGCCCACAACAGGCATCTATCCACCGAGCCACCAGCAAGGGCTCACTTTTGCCTTCTTACATCAAATTTTCCATGTCTGTGTGGTACTTTCTCAGGTGTGGCGAAAATGCAGCATACGGATCTTCACAGTAGCCCAATTAGAGGACAACAGTATTCAGATGAAGAAGGACCTGGCCACTTTCCTGTATCACCTGCGCATTGAGGCAGAGGTGGAAGTGGTGGAGATGGTAAGAAAGCTGAGTCTGAGATCAAAGAAACCCTCCTTTCTGCCCCCCATCCTGTCTTCCTACTACCTTTTCTGGTTTGGGAAATTCTTGAGCTACAAATGTGTATTAATCCCTTAGTTCCAATACAACCTTAATATATTGATCTAGATAAGTAGAATATGTATGTGATATATGTTTGATGGTTTTTAATTTTTAATTTTCTTTTTTGTTATGTAGCCTTTATTTTTCTGTCAGATTCTTGTCTGCTTAATATAATTTTTTTTCATTAATATGTTCATGCTAAAATCACAGAGACTTTTTAATAACTAGCAGTGTTTTTTAAAAGGCTAGAGTTTGTATTTTCTATTTTAAGGAAACACATATGTAATGGTTAGATTATGGAAAAGGTTCTCAGAGCTTCTGGATTTGGTCTACAAGCCACCATATTGTGTCTATGTAGCTCAGTAACTAAACAAAATAGAAATGGGTCTTTGGTCAATATTGTGATACTTTCTCTGCTTTAATTTAACGAGTGGAAATGAAAATATGCAGTTCATCCTTCTTTCTCTTTTGTGTTTATTGCCCACTCTGCTCCATGGCAGCATGACAGTGACATATCAGCTTACACCTACGAACGCACCCTGATGATGGAGCAAAGGTCCCAGATGCTCCGGCACATGCGACTCTCTAAAACGGAGAGGGACAGAGAGGTAAGACCTTGCTGCATTGATTTTATCCTGGCCCTGTGAAGTCTGTCACTGAAAGGGATGAAACTGTATTGTTTTTATAAGATGACAGATTCTTTCCTTCTCCCTCTATCAGTTATCCCACTATAATCACATTATTGTTTCAAAATAATTGAAAGATGAAGCGTGAAAGAAAATCAGTTATAGAGTCAGAGCTGTGTTGGGCCTTCCTCAGGCACAGTTGGTGAAAGACCGGAATTCAATGTTACGATTGACCAGCATTGGCTCTGATGAGGATGATGAGACAGAAACCTATCAGGAGAAGGTGCACATGACTTGGACAAAAGACAAGTACATGGCATCCCGGGGGCAAAAGGCCAAGTCAATGGAAGGATTCCAGGACCTGCTTAACATGCGCCCGTAAGTTTTCCAACTCACAAGCTTACCACATAACATAATATCCTAGTCAGTGACACAGATGTGACTTTACCAGGATATTCACTTCACCCCAAATCCAGCCAACAACTCTGTTGTCTGCCTAAGCACATCAGCTACCAGTCAACACTGTATACTAGAAATCCACGGTTCTTCTCTGCACTGTGTTCCTGGTATAAAACAAGCAAACATAGAATGAGAAAACCCAATATAAGGAATTATTTTGTTCACTACATTATTCATACTCAAAGCAAAAAAACTACATATCTCAAGTTTTTAAGGTTGGTGACTATATGCCTAGTGTTCTGTCTGCCTTAACCACCTGTCTTTCTCCCCTCTCCGTCCCCAGGGACCAGTCCAATGTGAGGCGGATGCATACAGCAGTGAAGCTCAATGAGGTTATAGTGAACAAGTCCCATGAAGCAAAGCTGGTTTTGTTGAATATGCCAGGGCCACCCCGAAACCCTGAGGGTGATGAAAACTGTATCCTTTCCAAGAGTGGAGCTACCAGTAGGGAAACTATTAGCTTGTTTTTCACATGAGACTGCTAGGTAACTGTAAAAAGTCACCGTCTCTACCAAAATTTCCTTCTTGAAGAGGGAAGACTTAAAAAGTCTTAGGCAAGGGTTCTTACAAAGCAGTGAGATCAGGCTCCTTTTAGAGAGTTGGTAGTGTGATATGTGTGAATGCCAAAGACTTTTTAGGTGGTACATTTTCAACATTACTTTTAATATTCTGTACAGAACCCTTTCCAATATTCCTAGAGATGGAATACCCACATCCTTTCTTTTTTTCAGGCTTTACACACTTGCAAAGCCTCTTTCTTTTGGAGTGTTCGGGGAGAATCAGTGGAAGTACACCCTCCTCTGAAGGAAAAAAAAGAGAGATAAAGGTTCTTTCTCATACTCTGAATGTTTTTATGGGGAAGCGTCAGCAAGGTAGTGATGTTAACAGGCCCATCCCCCCAGTATCATTAAGGAGAGCATTTTAAAAAAGGAAAAAAAGATCTGGCAGAAAAATTTGACTTGAACAGCTCACTTACCTGGTTTCTTTCTAGGAATGTTAATAAGCTATGTTGTGGTGGTTTTTCCTTTAATTAATTTATTTGGCTTATTTTGCTATATAATACATTAGTTGTGGGTTTTCCACATTAAAAGGAAAAACAAAAAACAAAAAACCAACATTTAGAAAAATGTAATCTACCAAATGGGAATCTTTTAAAATTCAGTTAGAATTTGCCATAGTCTTTTTTTATTATTATTCCTACCAGAACAATTAACTGTAGCAACCACTTGGTTTCCCAAAGACCTCAATGAATATTCCATAGCAAGCACAAATAAATGAAAATAAATACATATCCTGCCACTGTATGTCATAAACTACCACTATCAGTTATCAATCCCTTTAAATGTAAGTAGGCTAGATTCCCAACTTTGAGTGTTTCCTGGAACTGCTTCTGGTGCAAAACTGTATCAGTTAGGGCTGAGAAAAACAGAAACTGCTCTAGAAGGGATTAAGTGCCTACAAAACCTAATTAGGAAACTAGGGTCTCATAGAATCACTGGAAGAGTCATATATATGCAAAGGGACTAGATCCCTGGATTAGTTCATAGGGTGAAATTGAATTACAAAGTTCATTCTTCTGAATGTATAATTAAAACAAGGATGTTGATTTTACAGCTTTACAATCAGATAAACTGTGTTTATGATAATATCAGGGTAGAAAGAGTGCTCTTTTGCCTGTTTGTCTCCTTAACCAGTTCTGAAGACATGGAGTTCCTAGAAGTGCTCACTGAGGGACTGGAGCGAGTCCTTCTTGTCCGAGGTGGTGGCAGTGAAGTGATCACCATTTATTCATAATCCTGAATGACTCTGCTTGGCTTCATCTCTCCTAAAAGGCTTCTGTCCTCTATGGAAGTGCCAGCTCTTCCTACCACTCCCACCAACTAGAGGCCTGTGTTCTGTACACATCACCTGAATGAACTCTTGACGACCTGAGCCTCAGGAACTTGTGCACAAAAGTTAAAATAGTTTTGCCCTTTGCTCCTATTATGATCTGTCCTTACAGAAAAAGCAAATAATTCCTTCAATATTAGAAAAATGGTCAAGTCCTAAAGCCATGTCTGTACCAGTTGAAGGCAAGTTAGAATTAACAAGCTAAACTAATAAAATTAATTGGCAGAAAGAATACTAGAAATCCAGCTGAAGCCAAAAAGCAAGTAATAATCCAATATCCAAGATGAGTCTCAAAATCCCAGTTCCTTGATGATACCATGAGGGTGACAGAAGTACTAAGGAATTCATGGTCAAGTAGATGGGGACCTAACATCCTGGTGAAGATAAATAGCAAGCCAAGGTGAAAACCTTTCTTGTGCTAATTTTCTTTAGTGTATGCACTGTTTCCCAAGACTCTTAATTTTACATTGGGGTACTAATGTACAAATACTGAAACTTGGCTGCAGCTTCTACTTACTTCAAAACAAGATTTCCCCCAAAATAATGAGGTTTAAGTACACATACTGGGTTGTGGTATATTTCAGCTGTTTGTTTCTCAAAACCCACTCTGTGATTAAGGTTGTAGTACAGGCAGTGTTAACCATGGAAAATTGTTTTTAAACAGTGGAGCAAAAATCATTTCAGGTTCTTTTCAAATGGCCAAACTAAGGAAAATTTTAAGATAGCTATTAAGATTTACTGAAATATTATCCGGTTACCTATGTGACATGGGCAAAACCTACATGCTATTATCTAAGAAATATAGATGATGCACATTGACCAATAGGTTCACCTTTGCTTTTCCCTTTATGCTCCCTGGGTTAGTAGGCACAGGTCAAAAATCAGGAATAAACACTACGAAGACTGGCTAAAATTCTTCCCCAAAAGGTTTCTATCTTTTATAGAGGACCTCCAGCTGTGGAATTCCAAGTTCCTAAGCCATATTCCTTCCATAGTGCCAAGTTACTGAGATGCTGCTATTCTGCTTACCTGCTTCATTCAAGTGGCATACAGTTGGCACTGGCCTATTTCAAGAAACTTCTTTCACTAAGAATCCTGTGGACTCATTTCTAAAGCCATAGTGAAGACTTGAGGCACTGACCTAAATGCCCAGAGATGCACATTTTCCTTTCAATTTTATTCTTCATTCTGACTGCAGAAACTTGGCTTTAAATCAAGAGACCATCCAAGCCAATAGTCTTACGCTATTTCAGCTTTAGAAGCTTTAAGTGTGTTACAGAAGTATTTATGCAAACTTGGCTTTTTGCTAATTTACTGATCACAAAACATCTGGCTTTGAAGCCTAGGGAAATGAACCCTATGTGACTAAGCGGTAATTTCAAATATATGAGGACATTTCTTTTACAGGATAGGTTATTTAGAAAAACTATTTGCCTATATATATGGCTGCTTTTGAATTTCACTTTACTGATCAATAGTGCCACTTTTTGATTACCCAATAGAATACACAGCTTTTAGCCAGCACTGTTCATTTAACCCTTACAGAGGAGAAAACCTTCAACATGGCTTAAGAAATTGAGTCATTTCCATTTGTTCCTTTTGCTTTTCTTTCAAATACCAGTCCCAGTCAGGCTAGCAAACCAGACAGAATCTTTTGTCTTATTCTGCTTCCTGCAGAGGGGAATGGCAGTTTGTAACATCCACTGCAACACTGCAACACTCTATTGCTTAGCTGAGGACAGGTTCCCCAGGACCTAAAATATTAAAGATCCATGCTCTGACGGTTAGCCTGCCCAGGAATTCCTCTCATTTACACAGACCCTCTGGCCAAAGCAGTATATTTACATATTTTTTTTCCATAGAAAAAATATGGGCAGAAGTTGCTTCATTTTGAAAGTATTTTGTGGTTGGAGCTCTGTAAGAATCTTTTAAAGGGATAAGGGAATTAGTGGCTACTAGTATAGCCACTACTTCAGCCCCTAAAACACAAAATCACTGTTAGGTGGGAAAATGGTTATTAGGCCAGATTTAAACTCATCTCTGCCTAGAGCATTTCACGTCTGTGTGTTGCTTATGTTGTTGTTTGTCTGCAAAGTGTCTTGTCTTTTAATCACTGCAAATAGAGCAATACTGAAAACTTTGTAAGATGCACCTTAGGGGAAGGGGTTTTATGTTTCAAGTAGGAAGGAATGAAAAAGACTTCCTCCTGCCTTTTGAATAAGATTCAGCTTTTAAATGTTAGCTATGACTTTACCAGGGCAGGTTATAACATACATTTTCCAGTTGCTGGCCCTCTGCCTTCTATAGCTATCTTAAAAGCTGAAGTTTGAACTGCAGCATCTGCTTGACAGGTACCAGGTTCCTCATGGCAAGGGAAAGATGACCATTTTGTGTCTGCCCTTGCCTCAGATTCCTGTGGCCTAGCGATTCCTCCAATCCTCATTCCCCATAACTGTGTTAAAAATCCATTATTGTGGATATTCAAGTAGCAATTACACTGTAAGCATATTTATTTGCTCTTTCTGTCTGGTTTTTCTTTACATCATGTATAATCAGAATCCAGCATTAGTTTCTCACATCTTCTACAAGTGTCTCCAACAAAACTTTATGTCCTAGCTTGTGTTAAGCAGAAGTGAAATATTAAGGAAAATCAGATTTAAGGAAAATGTACACAATTTTTTTTAAAGCACTGTTGACCATTTAATTTATTAAAAGGAGATGCTGCTGTGGTTCTTGATTTAGCAGCAACCATTCTTTTGTTTACATAGTTATGGTTTTATTTGTTGTTTTGCTCTATACCGGAAACATAAATAAAGTTTTCTACATTATTTTCAGTCAAGGGTTGTGGTAGTTTCTTTGTAGTGATACCCATTCTTTCTAGGGTGTCTCCTTGCCATGGAAAAAGTGCTCTTGGTTCTTTTCAGCATGAGTGATGTTAGCGGTTAATATGCTGAGGAGGAGCCACTAGTGTAAAGGTTGTACATGAGATCCAAACACACGGGTACCAGGTGCTTCTTTCTCAGGTTCACAAAAGCAATCCTCCACCACTGAACTCCATCCTCTAAAACAAGACAGTAAAACAGGTGAGTGGTAATGATCAATGAAATAACTTCCTGAGTCAAGTACCTAATACTATACTTTAATCACAAGTTATTTTATCCTTAAAAAATAATTTCCAATCCATGCTGATTTGCACAGTGGATTGGGCATCATCCTGCAAACCGAAAGGTCACCAATTTGATTCCCCGTCTAAGCACATGCCTAAGTTGTGACCCAGGTTCCCCACTGAGGGTGTGCGAGAGGGAACCAATTGATGTTTTCTTTCATGTCAGTGTTTCCCTCTCTCCTGACCTTCCCTGTCTAAAAAGAAAACTTTTAAAAAAGTAACTACCAAACTCCTAATGGATATTATTTCTTAAGAAATGAGCTCTGCCCTGGCTGGTAGCACAGTGGTTAAGGCGCTGGCCTGTGAACCCAAAGGTTGCAGGTTTGATTCCCCAGCCAGGGCACATAACCAGGTTGCAAACCAGGCCCCGAGTCAGGTCTGTGGCTGGAGGCAGGTGAAACGCAACCATACACTGATGTCTCTCTCCCTCTCTGCCTCTCTCCCTTCCCCTCCTTCTAAAAAATAATGAAATAAAATCTTTAAAAAAAAAAAAGAAATGAGCTCTGCCCTGGCTGGTGTGACTCTGTTGGTTGGGCAATATCCTGCTAAGCTGGGATTCCCAGTTTGATTCCCAGTCTGGGTTGCAGGATGGTCCCGTCCCCAGTTGGGATGCATGTGTGAGGCAACCAATCAATGTTTCTCTCCCTCTCTTCCACCCTTTTGCTTTCTCTAAAAATAAGTAAATAAAATCTTAAAAAAGAAAAAAAATGAGCTCTAATACCAACTCTAACCCACCATCAAATGGATCGCCTATTTACTGTCTGTTACAACTGGCCCCAAAGTTACCTTTCCTTTTGCCTTACCTCAGGGGGTTCAATGAAGGCTAACCAATCTGATGCATGTGTAGGCAACAGTCCCATGGACTGGCACTTATAAACAGCCAATGCCAAACCCATGAGGTTCCCAATGAGATACACCAAACCCTGAAGGAACTTCTGACTTGAACTTTCTAGCATCTTGAAAGCTGTTGGGATAACAGTGTCAAAAACAGTAACTCTTTAAAAAAATTATGAATCAGGCCACATATTAAAATAATAGAAATAATGCACACAAGCACAAAAGCAAATGGGACAATTAAAAGAATAAAAAGCCATGATAAGCTCTATTCTCCCCTCCATGTCGCCACCACTACCATCACCACCCTACCACCAGCCAAGCCCATGTTGAAGAATTCCAATGTCAGTTCTGCCTAAGAATTTGCTTCTAATTCTTCAAACTTTGGGAAGGGTTATTTTAAAAATACTTACTGGCTGAAATGGCCATAAGTGCCTGAATGGGTCGCCAGGCCATCATACACACCATCATAGTAGGAAAGATGGAGATAGTATTGCCTGCCATGTACATGATGAAGAGGTTCATGGGAATCTGTTTGAGGGGGCCCAAGGCAATGTCCCAGCAGCGCTAAAACAAAGACACTATTTTAACCTCTGATCACTACCCTCAGCCGCACATTTAATATATCACTGATGTTAAAGTCAAATGAACACAACTCAATTTGTGCTTCTGACTGAGCTGACACCTCAATTCTACCCCCCTTCTAGCTTCAATGTCACCACAAGAAGCCTGCTCTTCTACTAAAGATACAACATCCTTGTGGAGGAAGGAGAACCCTTTTGCACCATTGGTGGGAATGCAAATTGGTGTAGCCACTGTGGAAAGGAGTATGGAGATACCTCAAAAAATTAAAAATGGAATTGCCTAATAGAACTACCTCATGGCCCAGTGATTCTACTTCTGGGAATTTATGTGAAGAAACCTGAAACACTAATTTAAAAGGATATAAGCACCCCTACTGTTCACTGAAGCGTTATTTACAACCACCAACATTTGGAAGCAGCCAAGTGTCCATCAAGAGATGAGTGGATAAAACAACTATGGGACATTTACACAATGGACTACGACTCAGCTGTAAAAAATAAAATTATACCCTTTGTGACAGCATAGACAGACCTGGAGAACATTATGCTAAGTGAAATAAGTTAGAGAAAGCCAACTACCATACGATTTCACTTACACATGGAATCTAATGAACAAACTCATCTAACAAACAAAAGAGACAGACCCAGAGCAGGCTGACAGCTGGGGGTGTGGATTGGGGGTGGAGGGATTGAGCAAAAAAAGGGCACAAACAGTCTGGTGATTTTGTGGGGAGAGAGTAGAGGGAGGCAGAAAAAGGTATAAGGAGGATAAACGGTAATGGGAAAAATATGTAATAAAAAAATAAGACATCCTCACTATGTGTTGTCTTTACCTGTAGGTTTTTAAAAGGGCACCCCCCCTCCCCCCGCCAATTCTATCTAATGGAAGGCTTTCTCTGCTTATGCTTCTGGATCTATCCTTACACTTTCGGATCTATCATTGTCCTTATGTACAACTGAATAAACAGAAAAATTTACACAGCAAGAGATTGGCATACCTCAATCAATAACTAATAGGATAGACAAACAAGAAATAGAAGATCTGAAAGACATTGTTAATAAATTTAACCCAACTGACATATGTAGAACATTGTACCCAATGGCTGCAGAATTCACATTCTTCTCAAGCACACATGGGAAAGCTGACTGACCACTTGCTGAGCCATGAAGTGTCAATAACTATCAAAGAACTCAAATTAACATAAAGCATGTTCTTTGATTCCATTCAATTCAGCTAGAAATCAGCAATAAAAAGCCAGAAAATCCCTTGTGAGCTAGGATCAACAAATATACTCGAAAAAATTCACAAATCAAACAAATTATAAACTATAAATTTTTAACTGATCAAAATACATATTAACACTTGGACACATCTACAACTTTGAGAAATTTATAACCTTAAATACATATTAGAAAACTAAAAGTAAGCATCTATTCCAATAAGGTGGGAAAAAAATTAAATCCAAATAAATGAAGAGAAAATAAAAATGTGAACAATATTAGTAAAATTGTCTTTAAATAAAAAAAGCCAAAGGTTTGGAGGTTTTGTTTTAAGATTAATAACATCGATACTGGTGACCTCGGTGAAAAAAAAAAAAAGAATGGAAGATATATGCAACATCAAGAATGGAAAAAGGAATATCTCTATAGGTTTTGCAGGTATTAAAGTGATTATATTATGAATTTTAGGAAATGGCTCAATTACTAGAAAAAATATAATTTACCTAATTGTTAGCGTAAGAAGATGGAAATATAAATAGTCCTATAACTGTTTAAGAAACTGATTCTGTAATTAAGCCCAGATGGTTTTCCTTGTCAAATTCTAAACATTTAAGGAAAAAATAAAGCCAATCTTATACAAACTCAGGGAATAAAAGTGAAGACTCTACAATTTGACTTGTTATATGGGGCTTCATAAATACCAAAACCTGACAACGACATTATGAGAAAAGTTTACAGACCACCATCAGACATGAACCTAAAATAAAAAATCCTAAACAAAATATTAACAAAGGAAATCTAGCATACGCTTTCTTGGGGAGAAGACTGGGTGTGTAGGTCAGGACCAGCCCAGAGACTACGGTGACATCTCTACCTCTGTACCTTCTCCACCAGGATCCGGTCTGTCTCTTGCACGCTGGTATCAGGTACTTGCTTATCCAAGTAACCGACTGGGTACAGCGAGTCTCCCTGGCCACCGCCCCGGTCACTTCGGCTCCTAAAGGACCAAACCAAGAAACTAAGGCTGCAGACTCCACTTCATATCCCATATATTCCACAGGAGTAAAAATCAGTTGCGCCTCTACCCTGATTAAATCAAGCCTTTCTGTAGGTTTGTCAGGCCCTTGCCTATTGAGAAGGCTGCAATAAGCATCCTTTGGGCACAAAAACTCCACGGCGGAGAAGCCGCCAGCTCCACAGGAATCGCCTTTGTGCCCCCCATCCTACCAGGTTCCATGCCCCTGCAGGAGAGGGTACCCACCTGCTGCCTCCTCCCGGCCCGCTCAGCTCAATGGCCCACTTGAAGCGTCGGCCTCGGTTGGCCACCAGGCTTCCTTGGGCCGTCATGGCAAAGGACGCCTACAAAATAGGTAAGGTCCTTAGTTTAAGGCGTAGCTAATTTTCGGGGCCACCGGCGTCCGGGACTCCTAGCTCCCAGACCGCAAGCCCACTTCCGGCGCATAAGTATATACGCCACTTCCGGAAGTTGGCTGCCGGTGGAGCCGAGGGGGCGGGGAGAAGGCGCGCGGGTACTGAGGGTGGCGGGTGAGAAAAGCTGCGAGAACTTAAATCTTCCGAAAGCGACTCTCGCGTGTCCCCAGCTTTCTGACCAGCCTGTTGTGTGTCCCGTGACCTCTGAGGTGCACTTGATGGGGCGAGGAGCGGTGCATGCTGACGTTGCTTTAGGGGTTGATGCCAAGGAAAGCTGCTGATTCCTACGCTCTCAGAATTACGAGATTCAGTGTGAGCTGGAGTTATTGAGCAGCTTCCGAGTATTGACTGTACGCTGTGTTCTGTTCCAGGAGCTTTGTGTTTATTATTTGTCACAATAACCCTCGCGGTTGATAGTTGTATCCCAGTTCTGCACAAAGGCTAGGAGGCGGTGTGGACAGGGAGAGGCTCGCGGGCTCAAGATTCAGATGACCTTTTGAATCCTGGCTTCGTTACTCAATTCTGTGACCTGGGGCAAATTAAGCTGTTTATGTTGAAACCTCTTCATCTGTAAAATATGGGTAATTACCCACATTTAAAGGTTCATTGTTAGGTTAAGTGGTGTGCTCGCCACGTAAACATGATGTATTTTTTTAATGTCATCAAATCTATGTTCATGTTGATTGGGTTTTGTATTCGGTTGTAAACTTATGTCATAATTTAACCTATTGGATATTTGTTTTCTGTTTTATTTCTTTTTCTCTTTTTTTTAAAATTTTATTGTTGTTGTATTACATCCATCCCCTTTTTGCTCCCCTCTGTCCCCCTCCCCCCTGTTTTATTTTTTATTTCCGTAGAACTGCAATTGGCTATATCAGAGTATTCCTATTTTAAAGGAATTTTCATTTAAAACCCCTGCTATGAAAATTGCATCAGTTTATATTTCACCAGGTATAAAATGATAAAAATTTAATTGCCAGTTTGAAAATGTTACCGTGTTATTTCTAAACTTATATTGCTTTAACTCCACGTTATTTGTTACAGGTCAGGTGGAGCGAAAGGGGGAGGAGTACTATCATAGTGGTTGGAAAATTAAGCCTCTTTGGCCAACTAGAGTTTAGACCCTTAAAGATGATGGTAATGTGAAGATGCTGAAGATTATCACCCCCATTTTGTTTTGTGATTTTAGAAATAATTGGGTTGGCCAAAAGTTTCATTTAGTTTTTTCCATAAAATAAAAGACATTTTTTTGATTTTCACCAATAACTTTATTGATTTGGATATTTTTAGTACACCAGCTATGTCCTGCTATTGGCTTCCAGTGGGTAGAGACCTGGGGTGCTGCTAAACATCTTCCAATGCATAAGACAGCCCCACAGCAAAGAATGATTTGGCCAAAATGTATATAGTACCAAGAAACTTCGCAGAGCACTTTAAAAGTGTTTGATCAGTCACAGCACCTTCTCCATATACTGCATAAATCTTTTTAATTTTTTTTTTTTTTGTATTTCAGTTGCATCTTTACCTTTCTTGAAATAATAAAGCATAATACACACGAAAATGTTGTGTATCTTCTTCCATCTTCAATATTAAAAGGGCTGCACAAAAATTCACAATTTAGCCCTGGCTGGTGTGGCTCAGTGAGATAGGTGCTGGCCTGCAAACCCAAAGGTCACTGGTTCGATTCCCCAGCCAGGGCACATAACCAGGTTGCAAGCCAGGTCTCCAGCCAGGTCCATAGCTGGAGGCAGATGAAAGGCAACCATACATAGATGTTTCTATCCCTCTCTGCCTCTCTCCCTTCCCCTCTCTCTAAAAATAATAAATAAAATCTTTTTTAAAAACATCACCCCAATTGATGTATTTTTTAATGCATGCTGATATGACAGCTGTCACAATATAATTAACAAAATTGTTTCTAATTAAGTTAAAAGCAACTAAGCACTACTAGAGCCAACATATGGGAAAAAACTAAAGGAACTTTTTGGCCAACCCAGTTTTTTTTTTTTCTTTTTTTTTCTTTTTTTTTTTTTTTTTAATTTTTATTATTGTTGTATTACATCCATCCCCTTTTTGCTCCCCTCTGTCCCCCCACCCACCCACCCATTCCCCCCAAAGTCAATCCCACCTGTTGTCCATGTCCATGGTTCCTTTATACTAGGTTCTTGTCTAAGCTGCTCCCCATCCAACCCAGTTTTAAGTGTTCATAGTGGACTGCATGAACAAGGCAAGAATGAAAAGGGCTTTTACTCTTCCAATTGATTCTTTAATGTATGCCCATCTGATCAGGGAAGACCCAGCTTATAGATTGCTTTTCTTCCTTTTACTTTCGTGCCTTGATTCCGTAGTCAAATGAAACTTTGAGATTAATTTAGGTCTTGGCCATTCTAGGCATTCCTCTTTGCATTGTTGATTGACATCCTTTGAGCACCTATCTACCACCCACCACACCCTACCCTAAATTCCTTGATAGAAACTATATGTTAATTATCTTTGATTCCACAACTATATGTCTTTGACATATCAATACTGAAGAAATGTTTAGTGGATGTGAGTAAATTACATTATGTAAAATAAAACAAATATTAGAGTGGGAATACATAATAATGTTTTATATTCTGGTAATGATTTTCATGCTATTTTATCTGATTTTCAATGAGTACTTTAAAACATTGTTAAGTCACCTGAATCATACATGCCTTTGCCTTTTTTTTTTTTTTTTTTTTAAGATTTTATTACATTATTTTTTAAGAAAGAGGGGAAGGAAGAGAGGCAGAGAGGGAGAGAGACATCAATATATGGTTGCGTTTCACCTGCCTCCAGCCACAGACTTGACTGGAGACCTGGTTTGCAACCTGGTTATGTGCCCTGGCTGGGAATCAAACCTGCGACCTTCGGGTTCGCAGGCCGGCACCTTATCCACTGTGCTACTAGCCAGGGCCTTGCCTTTGCTTTTTTTAACTTGATTCTTAGAGACAGAGGGAAAAGGAGAGAAACATCGATTTGTTGTTCCACTTGTTTATGTATGCATGGCTTGATTCTTGTATATATCCTAACCAGGGGTCGAACCCACAACCTTAGCCTATTGGGATGCCACTCTAACCTACTGAGCACATGGCCAGGACTATAGTCCTTCCCTTTTAAAGAATTTAATTACTACTTTAAAAAAAAGAAAAGAAAAGTAACCATACCTGAATCAAAGTTGCTTTGGCCTAAATAGAGTATTCCAGGTCTTTTATTCCTTCATCGTGGGAGTGCTGATAATGTTATTTGCTAAAATATATTCCAGAGAGCGTGAAGATATTGGGACAGAGCTGAGGAAGGGTTCCAAGGTCAAATACTGCATATTATATTCTGCACATACACCCCAGAGATTCTCAGTGCTTTTAGTATAATACTAAAATCACAAGAAATTATTGAATTGAATCTCCTTTAATTTTGCTTCCCACTTACCTAAATAAGAACCTTCCCTTTTTTTCTAATCATATCAGTTAAAAGTCCAATGGAATCAAGGTTTCTTAGAACACTTGCTGTATGCTACAATTCAGGTGAAAGATGAAGGTACTGTCTACAAAACTCTGCTTGGTTTTTGTTTGACTTTAATAACTTGTGCCACCTACACATTTTTGTAGTCGTTTTTGTATCTCACCGCACCCCTCCTCATCACCGCCAAATCCACACACCTCTTTTTAAGGAGTCTAAGAAGTTGTCTCGTTCTTTTTTTTTTTTTTTTAATTTTTTTAAAGATTTTATTTATTATTTTTAGAGAGAGGGGAAGGAAGAGAGGCAGAGAGGGAGAGAAACATCAATGTATGGTTGCCTTTCACTTGCCTCCAGCTACAGAGCTGGCTGGAGACCTGGCTTGCAACCTGATTATGTGCCCTGGCTGGGAATCGAACCAGCAACCTTTGGGTTTGCAGGCCGGCACCTTATCCACTATGCCACCAGCCAGGGCGTGTTGTCTAGTTCTAATACTTCATGTCATTCTCTTCAGAATGGTTGCATTTGAATTGAACAGGGAAATTCTCTTTTCAAACAACCAGATTTACAAGACAAGATTCCTCTAGAGGCAGAGACAGAGAGTGGGAAAGAAGTGCTTTTATACATGTCTATGCTCTACAATGTCTGTAATTCTGTTGGGCTATCCTCACTGGATAGTGTACTCTAAAAGTGTACTTAAAACTCTGAAAGGTTTTAAGCCTTTTGACAGCTTCAATGAAATAGGCTTCCATTGAAAATCCCAGTTATTTGTGTTTTTGTTTTTGTTTTTTTTCTGCTATTTGTGTTTTTTAACTACAATATTATTATTGCCTTCTGAAAAAGGACCATCTTATACTATTTTATTCATGATGCAATTTATTCCATGTCAGTAATGAGATCATAACAAGGGGAAATTTTCATCCATTTTGTCTGTTTGCATTTTCAAACCTCTTTAGTGGGAAAAAATATATATTTTTGTAAGATCCTACCTTGCTGGTTATTAGGTTTCTGCATTACAATGTTTTTCTTTTCAATTTCTGGTTCATAGCTCTGCAGCGTCATGTCTCCCTATCAGTAGTGGTTACACGAGCTAACAAGATGCTTAAGATGTTGGTTAGTGACAATACCATTCTTCTTTAGCAATTAACTTTTTTTTCATTTCAGGAAGACTGTTGTGCAATTTACATTTTAACAAGTTCCCATTATAGTGCTTCCCTCCAGCACTTGCTTAAGAAGCTGGGAGCTTTGCCATTCCCACAGATCCCATTAAAGAATGAGAATGAACCATAGCATGAGTCACAATGACACATTACTGATCGCCTAACATGTTTCTTCAAGTTTGGTTACTCTGGATTCATTCTGGTAATTAATTTCAGCTATCTGGGAAGAGGCCTAAACTGTCTACATCAGGTATCTGAAGGACAAGTCCAGGTCCATTGTGGCATTTTTTTTTCCTATGTGCTAATTTTTAAAAGCCTCAATTGTTTCAGATGATAAGCATTTTTTAAAAAAGATTTTATTTATTATCCTTAGAGAGAAGGGCAGGGAGGGAGGAAGAAAGGGAGAGAAACATCAATGTATGGTTGCCTTTCTCCTGCCTCCAGCTATGGACCAGGCTAGAGACCTGGCTTGCAACCTGGTTATGTGCCCTGACTGGGAATCCAACCAGCAACCTTTGGATTCGCAGGCTGGCACCATTCCACTGAACCACCAGCCAGGGCTAATAAGCATTGTTTTACAGCCTGAATATATATATATATATATATATATATATATATATTTTTTTTTTTTTTTTTTTTTTGAAGGAGGATTTTTATGGATTTAGTGTTTGTATCCCCCTAAAATTTACATGCCAGGACTCTAACCCCCAGTGTGTTAGTACGTGGAGATGGGGCCTTTGGAAGGTACATGGGGTTCCATGAGGTCATGAAGGTGGGGCTCTCATAATAGGATTTGTGTTCTTATATGAGGAGGCACACAAAATGTATATTATTACCTAACCACTATTCTGTACACCTACAACTGATACATAATATTGAATATAAACTGTAATTGAAAAATAAAATTTAAAGGTCACTAAAAAAGAAAAGAGGAGACACAAGAGCATGTGCTCTCACTAAAACAATGAGAGCACACAAAGAAGCTGGCTGTCTTCCAGCCAGGAAGGCAGCTTGTTAGTAGGGGCCGAATCAGCCAGGTCCTTGGTCTTGGACGTCCCGGCCTCCAGAACTGTAAGAAAATAAATTTCTGTTTAAGCTACTGAGTCTGTGGTATTTTGTTATGGCAGCCTGAGCAGACTAATGCAAGGGTGAAGTTGGATTCAGAAGAATTGAAGGAGAATATTAAGTACCTTTTGGCACTTGAAAGGCAAAGTCATACCTTAAAACATATACATAAATATAGGGTTGTTTAATTTGTAGGAGCTTATTTTGTAAATGGAAGCACACTAAACACTGTTCACTGACTTGTTTTTTTCACTTAGTCTATCTTGGGTGTCTTCCATGCTTGTCACTCAGATCTACCTCGTTCTTTTTAAGGCTATGGAGTGTACAGGGCATGGGTTAGTAAGCTAGTCCACAAGAGATGGATATTTAGGTTGTTCCATTTAACACTTATATTAAAAATGTTACTCTGAACACCCCTTGGTACCTTGTCAACACAGTTCTGTATGTGGGAGAGTCATACAATTAGGATTGCCTACCATTGAAGTTACAGTTGCAATGCTGACAGGTTCAAACAGGCTCTCTGAAATACACTAATTTACATTTTTAAGGGTTTGTGGACTAGACTATTTCTTGTAGCAAGTTGAATAGCGTCTCCCCAAAATTCATATCCACCCAGAACCATGTGCCCTTATTTGGAAGTAGGGTTTTTGCAGATGCCTGTCATTAGTTAACATGATGTGGATTATGATGGGTCTTAAAGCCAATGACTGGTATCGTTGTAAGACGAGGAAAGATAATACCCACAGAGAAGAAGTCCATGTAGCAATGGAAGGAGGCAGAGACTGGAGAGATGTGGCTATAAACCAATTATTGCCAGAACCACCAGAAGTGAGGAAGAGGAAAGAAAGGACTCCTTCCTAGAGCCTGTGGAGAGAGCATGACCCTCCCAACACCTTGATTTTGGTCTTCTAGTCTGCAGAAGTAGGAGAGACTATATTTCTGTTGTTTTAAGCCACCTAGCTTCTAGTACTTTGTTACAGCATCCCTAGTAAAACAGAACACATTTCTAAAAAAAAAGTTTCCATAGAAATGAATTAAGCTAATAACCAGGGTTAGTTTAAGTGGGGAATAACAAGTAATAAAAGCTGCCAAATCAAATCCTAAACATTCAAATATTGGTAATGAAAAGTGTTAATTTTCTAATTGCTATGATTGATTCCTTTAATAAAGTTATTTTTAAGAATTAAGTTTAATTATGAAAGAAGGACATTTATTGTATAAAATAGAAAATATGATAAAATACAAGTAAAAAAAAAAAAAGATAAAATCCTGGCATGCTCCCCATAAAATTTTTCCAGGCATTTTTATTTCAACTCTTCCAGGTGTTTTTGATTTATATTTAGGCTTATTTAGCATATTGTTTTATAACACTATTTCATGAAGATCCATATTTTTATTTTATCTTTTTCTGTGGGGGAGAACTCTCTCAGGATATAGGACTTTATTCCTTCTTCCTTCTAAATATATATATATATTTTAACCATACATTGATGGTTTTCTCCCTCTTTCTCTGAAAAATAATAAATCTTTAAAAAAAAGAAGCCTCATCTCAATGATGTTAAATATCTGAATTTAAATTAGATTAAAAATATATACATATTTTAAAGGTTTTATTTGTTATTTTTAGAGAGAAGGGAAGGAGGAGAGACATTGCTGTATGGTTGCCTTTCGCCTGCCTCCAGCTGGGGACCTGGCTGGAGACCTGGCTTGCAACCTGGTTATGTGCCCTGACTGCGAATTGAACCAGTGCGTGACCTTTGGATTTGCAGACTGGCACCTTATCCACTGAGCCATCAGCCAGGGCCCTAAATATTTTTATGTTTTAAAAAAGGCAAAGAAAAAAGTATGGCTACTTGTTTAGTTCAGGTGTTTTGTTTTGTTTTTCTCTTACAGCTCTGCCAGATGTTCAGGCTTTGTTGCTTTTATACAGCTCTGGCTGCAATCATGAGGTTCCACTCTTACCCAACTTCCACCCTCCTCCCCACCCAGCCTGTGGCTGGAGCCACACCCTTTTCCCCACGACCTCAACACACCCTGCTACCCTGTTTAGATAAGAGTAATTATTTAGAATATGCTTGCACTAGATAAATCTTTCTTTTAGATACTCACAATTAATGTTAGTATTTTAAAGGCTCTGGAAGTGCTATAGTAAAGAGATATTTGTTAATCTAGCAGTTACCAAACTTTTGTGGCCAAAGAAGACTTTTCCCCCCTTTTTCACTTTTCTTCTTTTTTTCCCCAACCTATCAACATCTTGTATAACTGTTGTTTTGAAGAACACAGCTAATTTGGGGTAAGAACTCAAGCCAATTTAGATTATTGCAAGGGTAGTTTTTCCATGAAGTGCATCTAGTTGGTAATGTCCCTACTGCTCCCAAGGACATTATTCTGCTTTTAATAATTGTTGACCTGCCCATTTCATTTCCTTCCTGTCTGCCCCTTGCCCTTGAATTCCTCTTCACTAACCCTGTTTGTTTAGAGGCTGCACTAGTATTGAACCCTCTAAGGAACTGCATGATTCGACTTATTTTGGGTATGGTCGTACCTTTCAGATACCCTGTACTGATTGCCAGGCCATCCGTGTTATAGTGAGTCTGCCTCCCCAGCGTTACCCCACTTTGGAAGCTGGTCCTGAATCTTCCAGCTCAGGATAATTTATTCTGAGGCAGCAGCCAGCCTTACTGTGTTTTCTTTATGAATAGATCAAGTTAGGGATTGGGGATGTTTTTCAGAGAGAGACAAAATTGCTGTGCTAGGTACTAGTGTAGCGTTTTACATAGGTTGTCTTATTTTCCAACATCCTCTGAAAGTAGAGCTCAAAGGCAGTGATCTAGGCTTCCCACAGGGATGAGTCTTGCTCCAAAGCTAGAGTTCTTTCCACTCTAATGTGCTGCCCTGTACCATCTTCCACTTGGTGAGTGTACCCAAATTACAGGTAATCTACTCGGGGAAGGGGGGAATGTTCTCTGAGGATTCAGATTTGAAGATCTGTAAATACCAAATATTGCCATCTGCTTCTCAGCTGTCGGGATGTAACAGTGCTGCATGAGTAAAAACTTGTTTTAACAGGAGGATCCCCTGTCACCCATCACTCCCACCAACTCCTACCTTTCATCCCCCCAAAAATCCCCAAGCAAAACTGCTGCTTCTGTTCAAAAACATACAGTACGTATATTGGCTATTGGCATGGAAATCTATCTATGATATAGTATTTGTGAAATGAGAATAAAACTAAGTTACATGTCAGCATGTACACTGTGAGCCATTATATGTATGTGTGTATGTATATACCATGTATATTTACAAGTGATTCATCCTCTTGTTAATAAGTTATTTCTGGTACAATGTGAAGGACATTTAGGAAAAGATTAATTACAAGGAGGTCTTCACTTTTTATTTGCATATGTTTCTGTATTGCTTTCTTACTGTTTTACAATCAGCATGTCTTATTTTTTTTTTTTAAGATTTTATTTATTATGTTTAGAGAGAGAGGAAGAGAAGGAGAGAGACATCAATGTATGGTTGCTTTTCACCTGCCTCCAGCTATGGACCTGGCTGGAACCTGGCTTGCAACCTGGTTATGTTGCCCTGGCTGGGTGGGAATGGAACCAGCGACCTTCGGGTTCACAGTCCGGCGCCTTATCCACTGTGCTACCAGCCAGGGCTTCAGCATGTCCTATTTTTTAATGATTAAAAAATAAGAATATTTACAGATTAGAAAAGAAAACCTTCTTCTGCCACAAGAAGGGCATCAGTCCCATGGTGGTGTTTAAACAATTCATGACTCACGAACTGGCAGAGAGATTTGCCCATTGTCATCACCACAGCCTTATCTGAAATGTTCCCTACCACCATTAATTACTTCCTTCCATAGTTAGCTCTGGAAGGTGGGAAAAGGAAGAGCGGAAAAAAAAGGGATCAACTTCCTCATTTTTACTGCCAAAATCTAATTGTCTGGAACTTTCCAAAGGCTTGGAGGCTGAGCAGTGTGGATGTAGTTACTTACGGAATGGAAGAACTGTTGCTGTCTTTATGTCTCCTGAAGCATCATCCTTGCTCAGCCCTGGCCTCAGTCGGAGTTGCTGAGGGTGTAAATGCTATGGCTCCCTGAACTTTTGGCCTGAGCTGTAACACTTTCATCCCAATGGTTCTTGCCATCAATCCTCCCTTCCTCCCGCTAGCCATCTTGCATGCTACTGAGAAATGAATCTTTCTAAATTCCTGATTTAACTGTCGCTTCCCTGCTCAATGCCTATGCCATTTGTTTTTAAGTTTCAGCTGCCATTTTTATATACACTGACTGGCATGGATTGACTTACATAATACAGTTATTATTTTAAAAAGATGCTTACAAAATTATAAGGATATTTTCTCAGTTCTTTTTTTTTTTTTTTTTTTTTTTAAGACTTTATTTTTAGAAAGAGGGGAAGGGAGAGAGGCAGAGAGGGAGAGAGACATCAATGTATGGTTGCTTTTCACTTGCCTCCAGCCACAGACCTGACTGGAGACCTGGTTTGCAACCTTGTTATGTGCCCTGGCTGGGGAATCGAACCTGCGACTTTTGGGTTCACAGGCCGGCGCCTTATCCACTGTGCTACCAGCCAGGGCCTTCAGTTTGTTCTTAAACATAGTCAATTGCATAGTAAAATATCTGAGAAAATCTATTTCCAAATAGAAACAATGCTTATCCATGAGTAACAGACTTTCAAGAGCTCCTAATGATTTTCTTCCCTTCCCAAACACCTTGATCATTTTAGATCTTTATAGCCAGTCAGATGATGACATACCTTTTCAATCTTCACTCCTGCTACTCTCCAGAGCTCTTTCCTTTCCAGTCAAATCAGGGTAGACAGTGGTCCTGGAACTTATTCTGTACTTTACTCCACTCTTTAGGACACTGAGCCTGTCGAAATCCTGTCCAGCTTGTCAGGCCTCCTTCAAACCTTCCTCCAAGGTCCCTCCCATTATTCTCCAAGAAATATATGTGTGACTTTGCATGAGAGTGCTTTTCTCATGTGAGTGTTTATGGTTAGGGTTACTCTATACACCATCCCTAAATGATGCCCATAACCCTTAGAGATGGGGTGTGGAGCAGAAAGGCTAACTCACCTGCCTTTCAGTCAGATGGGAGGAATGTTTAAGGTAGTGTGAAGGAAGAAATGAGGGAATGTCCCCAGAGCTAAGCTCCCTCCAAGACTATACTGTGAGGTCTAGCAGTGAACCACCTTTCTGTGTACAAGGACTGCTACAGGGATAATAAAAATACTTATATGTTTGGGCTGCCCTTTTTTACCCATCAAAAAATAAAAATATCTTCCCTGGTTGGTGGTTCAGTTCGTTGGAGCATTGTCCTGTACACCAAAAGGCCATGGTTCAATTCCCCATCAGGGTACATACCTGGGTTGTGGGTTTGATCCCTGGTCAGGGTGCAGGTGGGAGGCAACCAATTGATATTTCGCCCAAATCTTTCTCTTTCTCTCTCTCTCCCTCCCTCCCTCTCAAATCAATAAACATATCCTTAGGTGAAGATTTTTTTTAAAAGTTAAAGCTTTTCCAAAGGGAAAAATTCAACTTTATTAACTGAGAAGTGTCAATAAAAATATTGAGAAAAAGAAAGAAAATTGACCTACATTTTCATCACTAAAATGGTATCGATTTCAATAGTAACACTATAAAAAAGCCATTTAAAATTTTTTTACCTTAAATTATGTTGACACTTGGAAGTCAGCTGAGCTCTATGGGCCAGGGCACCTCATCCACTGGGGTAAACTTCAAAGCCTGAGGTTGGAGAAGAACCTGCCTGAAACAGACACTCTGCCCTCAGAAGCTCTAGCAATGAGAACATCAAGATTCTCCTCTGGTCTTCAGACCACCTGAGGTCTTGCTTTAGCAAAGATCCTATGATAACACAGCAGATTTCCTGAGTCTCAGAATTCCCGTTATTTGTCTTACCTCATCATCCAGCATCCCTTGAGGGTAAGTACTGTCTTACACATTTTCCACCTTCTTCTGGTGAAGGCCCAGTACAGTGTCTTTTGCATAGTGGGGCATCAAGAAATTCCTGTTTATGATGATGGTGATGAAATAGCTTGAGAGGAAGTGACTTCACCCATGTGTGTTGAATTTTATTTTCTTTAAATCAGCACACCTACTTAGTGAAAGTCATACTCAGGGAATGTTCTCAGCCACACACACCTAGGAGCCAGGGCCCCTGCTTCTTTCACTCACCCTCCTGGACTCTCAAGCATTACCACTTGCTAACAGGTGTGGCCCCACACATAGACCTGTGCCTTCTTGCGTTTGGTATAATCCAAGTCCTTCATAGACATTGTGCATGCAAACCATAATCCTAAAAATATTTTTCCCACAGACCTAAAGTAGTGCCCCAAATTTTCAAATTTTTTTTGCAGTAAGAATCCTGTTACTAGGGAGGAAAAATACTTTGTTATTTTTACCCAATGGCACCTTAGCTCTAATTAGTTTATCTGCCAGGCCACCCATTGCTCTGAACTCCCATAGCATTTATAGAATATACACTTTTATCATTGCACTCACCACAGTGTATTGGAATGATCCCTTTCCCTGTTTGCTCAAACCACTGTGCCTATCCCAAGTGCTTAGTACAATGTCAGCATGGCATATCGTACACCCTCAAGCATATTGTACCAAACTTAACCAACTTATTTCTTAGGCAAACCCTGAAAAGTTCTGCAAGGGGTGCCTTAAAAAGGCAAATCAAAGGATGTACAGTCTTGCAGTGAGGAAAGTTTCCATCAAATGCATTACTTAATTAGCTTCTGCAAGGGGTGAGAGGCCCACCCAAGACAAACTTACTCTTGTCACAATGTGGTTAACCTTGATCAGTGGCTTAATTCTGAAGATGAGTAGACTGCCACCACTGAGATAAAGAGAATTACCCTCAGTAATTAAAAGCATGTCACAGACAGACCCAAATTTAACCTCATACTTGAGTTGTACCTATTCCAAAGAGACTGAGCATGGTTTCTGGGGACGGGGTAAACATCACATATTTCTTGTGTTCTACGTACGAGTTTGACACACAGTCCAGCACATACTAGGAACTAAAAAATAGTAATAACAGCTAACAATTATAGGATGCTTACCATGTGCCAGATACATTTCTCTAAGATTTTATATATATAATCCTCACAATAATAAGGCAACTACTATGAAACCCATTTTACAGATGAGGAAACCAAAGCACAGAGGAATTAACTTAATGTCACATAGTTTCAGAGTCCATGCTTTTAAATACTTTGCGTTAGTGTACTTAAATGGGGGTGAATAAATCTCTTCCTGCACCATATTAAAAAAAAAAAAGATTTTACTTATTTTTAGAGAGAGGGGAACGGAAGGAAAGAGAGGGAAAGAAACATCAATGTGTGGTTACCTTGCCCACAGACCCCAACAGCGGACCCTGTCCGCAACCCAGGCAGGTGCCCCGACTGGGAATTTAACCAGCGGACCTTTGGTTAGCAAGCGGGCGCTCCATCCACTGCGTCACACCAACCAGGGCCGCACCGTATTTTTTATGGCAGATATTTGTTTGAACCTCCTGGTGCAACACTTCAGCTACCGTCCGCTACCTTCTGCGCATTAGATTGTCAAGAGAGCAGGGTTCCTCTGGCAGTACTACCGCGAGGCGCGAGGCAGAGGGGCTGGTGAGCGTACCTGTGGCCACCAGAGGGCACTGTAGCCACACGTCCTCCTTCCCCTCCCTCCTGCGGGACTCGAGGGGGCGGAGCTAGCATTGGGCGGAGCCTGCGAGATGCCTAAGGGGGAGCAATCCCGGCGGGCCGCGCGCGCGGCCGCGTTTGAATGGCTGTGAGTGGGGCTCGGCCCGGGAGCCCAGGGACTCGCTAGGCTTCCGGGTGCAGTTCGTCAGCGCCCGGGCTGGGCTGAGGTGCCGGAATACCATGAGGCGCCGGTAAGTGACGGCCGGACCTGTGCGAACCCCGCGCCCGCCGGTGCCCTGCCGGCTTCGGACTTCTCGGGCCTGGCCGCTCCCTGGGCCCACCTGCAGGCCCCGCGGGAGCCCGGGCTCGGGCCGCGGCGGGGCTGCCGGGGTCGGGGGCGCCAGGGCTCGGGCTCGGGCTCGGGCGCCGCGGTGAAGCCCCCTGCCCGGCCGCGGCGGGGAAGGTCTGGTCTGCGGGCGCTGGAGGCGTGAGAGGGCGCGAGCGGTCCGGGCGGGTACAGGCGTGGACGGAACCTGCTGTCACGTACTTACCTGCGGGTGGAGCCGACATCTGCGCCCGGGGAGGGGAGGACGGAACGCGGGACGCGACCTGTTGGAGGACAGGTTTTCCCGAGAGCCGCCCAGGCCGGGCCTTGGAATTCCCTTGATTTCTGCCGGCGTTTTGGCTCCCTGACAGATCAACTTTTGTTCAGCAGGACAAAAACCTTTGCATAACTGCCTAAGAATTGCTGATTACCACTTGAAAACCCTCCTTGTATTTTCTGAAAAGTTTTTCAGTTCCTACCTAGACTTTTACGGCCCTGTCAAGTTGGCTCAAATTGTGGCAATAACAAAGAGTTGATTTGTTTTCTTGTGGCTTGTAAAGGTCTTTTAAGAACGGTGGTCTAAGTCAGGTGTTTCGCGGATGTAAAACAAGAAAGAAGTGACAAAAATTCCGCGATCCAGCAAAAGCTCCGAGAAACCCGTCGAGTCGGAGCTTCAGCGTGTAAATAACTTACCCTGCACGTTGTCGAACCCGCTCCAGGTTTGAATCGGAACCTTATGCATGGAGGATTTTTGCTTGGCTGGTAACCAACGTCGGGATAGGAACAATGGTTCCTGTTTATCTTGCGCCTTCCCCCTGCGAACGCGGTTTTGAGAGCTTTGCTTTGGGCCCGGTTCGGGTCTCCGCGTTCGACAAGGAGGGAGGAGACGGAGGCGCAGGGAAGCAACGAGTGTAAGCGGCCGCGGCTAATAGTCGTCGGGACCCGGCAGGCTGGCTTCAGGCTTGTGGCTATTTGTGCTCCTCGACCGCGGTCTTGTACGGGGCTCCTTGAAATGGAAGCATTTCGTTCCATTTTCTTCTCTCCACTTGGGCTGCAATGGGCATAAGGTAGAAGGTGTGTTGGTGTGCGGGTGGACGCGCACCTTAAGGTTGAGTCGTCTGCTCTTGTTAGTGTTGTGCACTGAGCAGCACATCCATTGGGTATTTGAAGATAAACGGAGCTCAGGAAGTTCCCGTGTTTTAGGGCGTCGTTGTAATTCCTTCGGATCATTTCCTGAATGTGTAGATAGAGAGCAGTTCACAGCCTACTTGTTCCTGAAAGTAAGCCATTATGTGTGAGTGTGTTTATTCTGAAAACTTTTTGAGAGGTCCCTCTGTACTTGGAATGATTATGTTTAACTAACCACTCCATGACAAGAAATATGGTTCAAAAGCGAACTCATTTAATAAGAAAACAGCAGTTACACTGTTAACAGCAGGGCATTTAAATTCACTCATCAGTTAAGTGATGGGCCTCTGTGCCCATCACAGTGTGAGCCCAATGGCTGGACCCCAGAAACGTGCCTGAGCAACAAACCTGAAGGAAGTTAGTCTAGTTCGGGGTATGAGGTTAACAAATATATAAAATGAGATATGATTTTGGAAGTTTTAAGGCTTTTAAATGAATGGTCCTCAAGGGGAGCAATTTTGCTACCCCTTGCCTCCAGGGAACATTTGCCAATGTCACAAGAGGGGGGAGGGGTAGTGCTCTTGGCACTCAGTACACAGAGGCCAGGAATACTATTCAACATCCTAAGATAGGCTAAGCCCCTTCATAAGAAATAGTTACCCCTAAAGTCAGTGGTCCTGAGATTGAGAAACGCCATTTTAAGATGGTTGTGTGGCCAGCTCTGCTTCCATGTGCTGTAGATAAGTGTGCATGGGGAATCTTATGAGCATGAATACAAGCAATGTTACAGTTGGGGAGAAGGTGGCTCACAGACCTCAAGAAGAAAGAAGGAAGGAAAAAAAAAAAAAGAAGAAGAAGAAAGAAGGCTGTTATGAGAGTCCTGGGGAAGGAGAGACTGAAGAAGATAAGATGAAAGCAAGGAGAACGGACAAGTAGTGGTAAAAATGAGATAATTGTTTAAATACCATTTTTTCTAAGTTTGAAAATATGCATGTTCATTGTAGGGAATTTAGGAAATGTAGAGAAAGAGTTGGGGAAAACAGTTATTCACCGCTCCCCGCCCCCCCACACACAGAAAGAATAGCTGTTAACATTTTCATGTAGAGTGGTTCCTTTCAAATGTTTTTATGCTGATAACTGTTTCCCTTTTATAAAACTAGGATTATACGTTTGTCTCCCTATGGCAGTTGGGTATATTTGTTCTGTTTTGGTTTTGACTCAGCATATCATAAATATTTCTCATTTTTCATTCTTTGAAAAAATGTTCTTTTTAACAGTCAGTCTTTTGAAATTGAGAATTTCACTTTGTATTCACAGGAGACTTGTTTCTTTTTTTTAAAAGAATTTTATTATTTTCAGAGAAAAGGGCAGGAGGGGAGGAAGAAAGGGCGAGAAGCATCAATGTATGGTTGCCTTTCACCTGCCTCCAACTACGGACGTGGCAGGAGACCTGGCTTGCAACCTAGCTATGTGTCTTTGTGGAATCGAACCAGTAACCTTTGGGTTTGCAGGCTGGTGCGAATCCACTGAGCCACACCTGCCAGGGTGCACAGGAGACACTTTGAAGGAGGAAATATCAGACTATGATGACTGACTAACTATAGAAAACAGTAAGGGTAAAAGCCTATTGTATCTCCAAAATTTTAAATCTGGAAAGTTAAAAGAACTGTGGAGCTATTAAAATAAATTGGCATTCTCGTAACACTTTATTTTAGGTATGTAAACTGGTATTCACAGAGACACAAGAGTGAATTTTTTTAAAGGATTTTATTTATTTATTTTTAGAGAAATGGGAAAGTCGAGAGAAAGAGAGGGAGAGAAACAACAATCTGTAGTTGCCCCTCATACAACCCCAATCCAGGCCTGTGCCCTGACTGGGAATCAAACTGGCTACCAGAGGCCAGCACTCAATCCACTGAGACCACACACACCAGCTGGGGCATGTAATGAGATATTAAGAGGACACTTGTTGCCAGTCACCTCACATCTTTCTAAAACTCCTATAATTAATCTTCCTTTGATTTTGTTTTTGTTTTGTTTTATTGTGTTAAGCTTATCTTTTAGTTCTTTCTTAGAAGTCTTCCTCTTTCCTCTTCTTGGACAGGTTTTTAGAAATACATTTTATATTAGAATTCTGAATAAGGCTCAGGTTTGTTGGTGTTGAGTTTTATTTTGAGCAATTAAAGGATTAGTTTGGGATTTTTACATATATGGATTACCATCCTTTATAAGCAAGAGGTGAATGTAACTTTGAGAAGAGGAAATGCTCCACCAGTGATGGGATACCTCATAACACTACACCAGTCAATATTATATTATTCTTGCATCAACCATTATACTTGTTGATCTGTAGCAGTTTATTTGGTGCTTTCTGGAGAACATATTTAGGAAAATAAAATTTAAAAACCCTTAAACCTAATACAAGTGGTACTTTTACTGGAAGCTACACTTTTCGGATTGGATAGGCTATAATTATAATCCAACATGTTGGATTAAAATTTGTGTTCTCTACTTTGTGCTCATTCCCAAGTATCTTCTAATGGCTAATATCTATTAACTTTGGCAAGTTTTATATTCTTTGTTCTTGATACACAATGAGGGTAGACATGGGAGAGGGGTGAATATTAAGGGTCTATTTTCAGTATATTAAGTTCAAAAATAGGTGACTGTTAGACACTCATGTGGAGCTGACTTGTGGCCATTTGGAGAATGAGTCCAGAGTTTAAAGGAAACAGTGAGATGAGCTGTTCTTTTCTTCTTCTTTAAAAAATGAATATGTTAATTTTAATTACAGTTAAGTTTTGGACCTGGGAGTCATTATACCTCCTTAAGGAAGTGTTTGACTCCTCTACTGAGAAGAGAGTAAGAAGGGGGCATTTTCAAACTTTGACATACATTCTGATGTCAGCCCTGGAGATAAAGGGTTAACAAATCTCTGTAACTAATAGGAATGTGCAGTAATTCTTACTTTAGCATTGAATTATAAAATTAAGAACCATTGTTATAAAAGGACTCGAGCATCATCTTTTGTTTATTTCTTTAATTCTTCAAGAGCAACCTACTCTTATTTCAAGATCTTAGGACATACTGATCTCATACTAATCAGGTACTGCAAAATTAGGCACAGGTGTTAATAGATTTGTAATAGACTAGTCCCAAATCACGAAGATAGAGTGTTAAAATTATGTTCATTGGTCTTTTTGAGAGTCATACCTTATTGGTATGTCCATATATAGTCTATTTGAAAGCATCAGAAATATCTTTAGTAGCTAAACAGGGTCAAAAAGGATTCTTAAGGTGTTGCTTTATATATGTATGTATATATATTTTCATTTATGTGTTTAAGAAGACAATTAAAAAGGATTATTTTCCTCCTGTTGAATATTTCCAGAAAACACCAAAATGTTCTAACAGGGAGAGTAAGCGATATTCGCCAAAACATGCTAATAAGAGAATTATCTACTTGGCTTAAGAAATGAAGCAAGCCTTCCCAGAGAGTCAGATATCTATATAACCACTTAAGATATGTAGTATACTATCAATACATTTTAATTTTGTTAAAACATAATACTTGCATTTAAATACAAACTTATTTTATTTTTTATTTTATTATTTTTAAAATTTAATTTTATTGTTGTATTACATTCATTCCCTTTTTACTCCCTTCTGTCCCCTTCTCCCCCTACCCCCCCCACAAAGAAAATATGAACTTTTAAAAGACCAAAAGGGAAATAGCTCCCTCTCACCTCATCCCTCAGCCACACATTTGTCCCCAGTTTCTTTTGTATCCTTCCAAAGATAGTGAATATACAAGAAATCACTCATGTACACATTTTGTTTTTAGTTAATTTTTAAAAATATTGTTACTGATTTTAGAGAGAGGAAGGGACAAAGGGGAGAGAGGTAAAGGGAGAGTGAGAGAAGCGTTGACTTGTTCTACCTGTCAGCGCACTCATTGTTTGATTCTTGTTTGTGCCTGACCCTGGATTGAACCTGCAACTTTGGTGCATCAGGATGGTGCTCCAGCCAATTGAGCTACCTGGCCAGAGAGCCACATTCTGTTTTTACCTAAGTGGTAGCATGCTGTTCTGTACCTGGTTATACCCTTTCCAGTATAATGCATACAGTCATTGAAAAAATGAAGTCTGTTGGTACAAAATCTGGTAAAGGTGATGATAAACAGCCACCTAACTCTCTCAGAATTTAGTTTACTTAATTTTCCCATTATTAATCTCAATTTCTTAATGTAGTATGCTCCGTGGGCCTAGTTATTAAAACTGGGGAAGAGGTGGTAGGAATGGTAATTCCTCTTTAGAATCAATTTTGTAATTTTTATTTTAAGGTAACTTGGTCATAAGAAAGTTGGAATTCAGTTTGTTCTAATTGATTATAAATGTCATGAAATCATATTGTACCTACTGAGTGAGTCTTCAGAAATCAGTATTTTCATGCTCAATCTGCCTCCCTAAATTTGACATTATTTCTCAGACCAGCCTTCCATGGAAAACTGAAGTAAGAGAAAGTGGTATGATGAGCCCTGGCCAGTTGGCTCAGTTGGTTGGAGCCTTGTCCTGTGCACCCCCCCCCCCCAAAAAAAAAAAAAAAAAAAAGGTTGTTTGATTCCCTATCAGGGCATGTACCTAGGTTGCAGGTCCTGTCCCCTGTCGGGCACAGAGCACTTATGGGAGGCAACCAGTTGATGTTTCTTTCTCTCCCTTTTCCTAAAAAAACATAAACATATCCATGGGTGAGGAATTGAGAGAGGGAGAGGGAGGAAGGGAGGGAGGGACACACTGACAAAGAGAAACCAAGAGATAGACTCTAGAAGGGATTAAAAGGCTTCAAGGAAAACTAGTTAACAGAATGTATCATTACCCTAGCAATATAGTAGTGCTTCACACAGTTTAAAGCACAGTTTACGTACTATTCACTTTGTTACTTTTTTTTTTTTTTTTTTGAGGGGGTTAAGATTTTATTCATCATTTTTAGAGAAAAGGGCAGGGAGGGAGGAAGAAAGGGAGAGAAGCATCAATGTATGGTTCACTTCACCTACCTCCAGCTGTGGACCTGGCTGGAGATCTGGCTTGAACTTGGTTATGTGCCCTGACTGGGAATCAAACCAGCGACCAAGGTTGGTACCTATCCACTGAGCTCTTTGTCACTTTCAGAGTACAAATGTTTTCTGCCTTTGTGACACCCCTCCAAATATACCAAAGAAAGAAATGTGACACTTAGGGAATCATGTAATCTCTTGAATCTGGCTTCACATTAAAGGATTTTTTGTGGTGGGGGTGGGGGGTTGTTTTTCACTCCTTATAATAAATTATACCTGCTAATCTGGCTTTACATTAAAGGGTTTTTTTTTTTTTTGGGGGGGGGGGTGTTGTTTTTCACTTCTTATAATAAATTATACCAGCTACACACTGGGTCACATGATTGTTTAGCCCAACATTTCAAAAATTATATATTGAATTTTAGAGAAAATTATGGTAATGGTTTACTGTGTATATATGTATGGGTGTGTATATAACTATACTTTAAACATACAGTTCATTTTATCCAAGTTAATTTCAGAGTTGTACAGAAATAACTCCTTAATCACATATCCAGCCATTATTCAAAATTCCGTTTCTTCCATATTTCACCTGCCTCCAGCTACAGACCTGGCTGGAGACCTGGTTTGCAACCTGGTTATATGCCCTGGCTGGGAGTCGAACCAGTGACCTTTGGGTTTTCAGGCTGGCTCCAGTCCACTGAGCCACCAGCCAAAGCCTGATTCTTACGCATTTTGACAGACTTTTTAAAACACTAGGATCTATGCAATGTCCACACATTGTATTCCGTTCATACAGTCTCTTTAATATATAGGTTCCTCCTATTATTTTAATTTTATTTTAAATCTTCTTGCAAGGATATGTTTATTTTATTCTATTTTACTTTAAATTTTAATTTAATTTTAATTTTTTAATAGTTTATTCTCACCCAAGGACACTTTTTAGAGAGGAATGGAGAGAAAGAAACATTTATTCATAGCTTTGATTTTTTTTTTTTTTTTAAATAAAGAAGTCCCACCCTGGCTGGTGGCCCAGTGGATAAGGTGCTGACCTGCGAACCCAAAGGTCGCTGGTTCCATTCCCCAGCCAGGGCACATAACCAGGTTACAAGCCAGGTCTCCAGTCAGGTCTGTAGCTGGAGGCAGGTGAAAGGCAACCATATATTGATGTCTCTCTCCCTCTCTGCCTCTCTCCTTTTCCCTCTCTCTAAAAATAATAAATAAAATCTTTAAAAAAATAATAAGTCCCTTTAACATTGCATATAATAATGGCTTGGTGATGATGAACTCCTTTAGCTTTACTGTGTCTGGAAAACACTTTATCTGCCATTCAGTTCTAAATAATAGCTTTGCTGGATAGAATATTCTTGGTTGTAGGTCCTTGCTTTTCATCGCTTTGAATATTTCTTGCCAGTCTCTTGCCTGCAAAGTTTCTTTTGAGAAATCAGCTGATAGTCTTATAGGAACCTCTTTCTAGGAGCTCTCTTCTCTTGCTGCTTTTAAGATTCTTTATATTTAACCTTTGATATTTTAATTATGATGTCTCTTGGTGTGATCCTCTTTTGGTCTAGCTTGTTTGGGACTCTGTGCATTCTGGACATACATGTCTATTTCTTTTGCCAAATTTGGGAGGCTTTCCTTCATTGTTTTTTCACATAAGTTTCTGATTTCTTGCTATTCCTCTTCTCCTTCTGGCGCTCCTATGAATCAGATGTTGGCACTTTTAAAGTTGCCCCAGAGGTTCCTAAGCCTCATCATTTTTTAAAATTCTTGTTTCCTGTCAATTCTTGTACTGGTTGACTGTTTATTTCTTCCTTATGTGCCAAATCATTGATTTGAATCCTGGTTTCTTTCCCTCACCGTTGGTTTTTGTGTGGATTTTCCTTTATTCATTTAACTTAGCCTTTACTTCTTCTATTTTGTGTTTGCCATATTAAGCCTATCTGTCAAGCCTGTGAGCATCTTTATCACCAGCGTTTGAACTCTGTGTTAGGTTGGCTATCTTCTTGTCACTTAGTTCTCCTGCTGGAGCCTTGATCTGTTCCCTCTTCTGTGCCATACTCCTTTGTCTCCGCATCTAGCAGGCTCCTGTTGGCCTCTGTGTCTCAGGTAGAGCTATCACACCTGTTAGATTGCAAGGGGCAGAGCCTTAGGTGTTCATCAGTTCAGGGTAAGCCTTTACCCACATTGTGGTCCTGTATGTGAGGGAGGGGTCTGAGAAGGAACAATAGGGCTTGCTCATCACTCACCCCTTTTCCAGGCATTCCTTCTGCTTTCTGAATGGGACTGGTGCCTTTCTATGTTGCCCTGGCCATGGTTTCCAGGATGAGTGGGTCTGTGGATATTCTAAGACTGTTGGGGGTTTTCTTAACAAACGGATTGTGCTGAGACACCAGCAGTTTATTCTCCACCCCAATCCCCACTGGTTTTCACAGTCAGAACCAATGTGACTTTATTACCCAGCCCCAACCCACCCCCAGAGATGGAGACATGAGCTTTGGGACCTCGTGCTGGGAGGGCTCACCAGGTGTCCCTCCCAGCATTATTAAACGTGTGACTGTGTTTTCTGCCTGCTGGTCACAGTTCCTGTCCCACTGCCATGCTGCCAAACTGCCTCCTCTCTGTTCCGGCTTAGCCCCTCTTTCCTGTCTTGATGAGTATTTCTTCTTTATATCTTTGTTGGACTTTCATGCAGCTTGATTCCCTGGAAATTATGGTTGTTTCCAGTTTTGAGGTGGTTGTATGTTTTGCTTTTTATTTATGCTCAAATTGAATAATTATTTCTGGAGAACTAAAAATATGAAAATAAGGAAACCTCCTAATGTTGATATTTATTTTATGTTATTCTTTAAAGATTTTATTTATTATCTTTAGAGAGAGAGGGGAAGGGAGAGAGGCAGAGAGGGAGAGAAACATCAATGTATGGTTGCCTTTCACCTCCCTCCAGCTACGGACCTGGCTGGAGACCTGGCTTGCAACCTGGTTATGTTGCCCTGGCTGAGAATCTAACCAGCAACCTTTGGGTTTGCAGGCTGGCACCTTATCCACTATGCCACCAGCCAGGGCCTGTATTTTTTATATACATAGAGGGGTTTTGCTATGGTTGCTTAAATAGAGAGCTTTGCTTCATTTCATTTGCACAATTTCCAATTTAGTTTCAGAACTCAAATCTACTGTGACCTGAGATGTATTCCTGGATGCCTTGGTCCCTCTCACATGTATTGCTGCTGCATTTTTAGCAGCCTGTATACTATCTGTTCCTCTTTTATAGCACTTACTTTATATTTAATGGCTTTCTGTCATTCTTCCCACTAGGCCATGAGCTTCTTTTTTTTTTTATTTTTTAAGATTTTATTTTATTATTTTTAGAAAGAGGGGAAGGGAGAGAGACAGAGAGGGAGAAAGACATCAATGTATGGTTGCGTTTCACCTGCCTTCAGCCACAGACTTGACTGGAGACCTGGTTTGCAACCTGGTTATGTGCCCTGGCTGGGGAATCGAACCTGTGACCTTTGGGTTCACAGGCTGGTGCCTTATCCACTGTGCTACCAGCCAGGGCCATATGAGCTTCTTGAGAAATAGGACATGTACTTTTTAAAAATTTATTTGCTTTTTATTAAATTTATTAGCATAAAATTGGTTAATATTATTATATAAATTTCAAGTGTACAACCTTGTAATACAACATCTGTAATTACCAGTCTGTTGTCTGTATGAGTTTTTGTTTGTTTTTTTCAAGACATGTACTTCTTATTCATTTTTTGACACTTGGTAAGTGCTCAATAAATGCATGTTGAATTGAATACATATGCTTTCTTTCCTTTAATCATTTAAAAAAAAAAAACCTTAAAATACTAGAACTTTGATTGTTGCATAGTCATTTGCCCACTGAAGGAGAACATCCGTGTGTGTGTGTGTGTGTGTGTGTGTGTGAGAGAGAGGGAGAGAGGGAGAGAGATGTTTTGTACATATTTAAGTTGTTGAATTAGATTGTGTATATAAAGGTATGAAGTCAGTCCCTACCCATGAGAAGTTTTGCAGTCTAGTTGGCAAGAAAAACACATTTGGTTCAGTTAGTGCCAATTATTGGTTAATTGTTGAAGTTCTAAGCTATGTGATATTAACTAAGTGCCATAAAAAGGTAGTGAAGGAAGAGATCAATGAAGATAGGAATCAAGAAATGCTACAGAGTGTCCTGGCAGGGTTGCTCAGTTGATTGGAGCATTCTGTGCACAAAAGGTTTGCTGATTTCGATCTCCAGTCACCACATATACTCAGGTTGCGTGTTGGATCCCAGGTCAGGGTGCATATGAGAAGAAAGTAATCAGTGTTTCTGATATAAATGTGTGTGTGTGTGTGTGTGTGTGTGGTGGTGGTCGACCCCCCCCCCCTTCCCTTCCCAGTGAACATCCTGGGGTAAAGGTTGTTTGTTTTTTTTAGTTTGTTTCTTAGTGCTTCTGATAGGAAGATTTGAAATCAATCATTATAGTCGTAGGCTGTGATGAAATGAGGAGGGAAAGGGGCCCTGGCTGGTGGCTCAGTGGATAAGGCGCTGGCCTATGAGCCCAGGGGTCGCTGGTTATGTTCCCAGCCAGGGAACATGGCCAGGTTTTGCGCTGGGTCTCTGGCCAGGTTCGTGGCTGGGGGCAGGTGGGAGGTGGCCCTGCATTGGTGTTTCTCTCCCTCTGCCTCTCTTCTTTTCCCCTCTCTCTGGAAATTATAAAATTAAAAAAAGAAAAAGAGAAGGAGGGGAAGGGACTTTTCAGGGAGAAGAAACAATTTGAATATCAGGAGAGACAGGAAGTTTTAACAGCAAAAGCTTAGAAAATGAGACCCAATGTTATAAAATGCAATTTCTGTATTTAAGGATGCTTACAGTGTAGGAATGTCTGCCTTTCCCTGTTCTTCTTCTTTTGAAGTTTTACTGCGTTTAGTTTAAGTTTTTTGCATCTTCTCATCAACCAATTTCCTTGATCTCTTTAGTTGGGTAAAGAGACTGAGAGGAAGGATAAGTAAGTTAACTACCAAATTATTATAACTTGAGAGAGGATATTTTGAGTGGTCAAAGTAATTTCAAAGTAATAAGCAAATTCTGGGGAGAGAAAGAGCACTAACATTGGAATGTCACATAGATCTAGGGAGTCAGTCTATAAGATGGCAAAAACTTAAACTAACCATGTTTAAAGCTTTCACAAAAGGGAGCATCGAAAAAGGTAGGGACTCCTAAATTCACTGTACCTTTTGCAACAGCATAGATAGATGTGGAGAATATTATGCAAAGTGGAATAAGCCAGTCAGAGAAAGACTATATGATTTCACTTATATGTGGATTCTAATGAACAAAAGAAACTAACAAAGCAGAAACAGACCCATAGATAAAGAGAATAAAATGACAGCTGTCAGAGGAGACGGGATTGGAGAGGAGGGGGGGAGGGGCAGGTAAAGAACGTGATTAAGGACAAAAATTTAGAGACACAGAGAACAGCATGGTAATTACCATGATAATTAATGGGGGGAGGTAGAAGAGGGTAACGGGGGGAATAAGTTGTGATGTAAGGGGATTTGATTTGGGGTGGTGAACACACAATACAGTATATAGATCAAGTACTATAGAACTGTTACACATGAAGCCTATAAACTTTATGAACCAATGTTACCCCAGTAAACTCAATAAAAATAAAAAAGAAGGAAAGATTTATTGACTGTAGGTTTTCTTATTCTTTTGGTCTGAGGCAGGGTAAAAACATAAACATCCTTACTTTTATAGATGAGAAAAGGAAGCTCAGCTATTTCCAAGGTCACATAGCTAGTTCAGTGGAAAAGGTGGACATTTGAACAAGGGTCTGTTTGACCTAATCCTTTAGCTACACCAGACTTTAAGGTTGGCTGGGTCTTTAAATTTTCACCCAGGTAGTGAGTTGTGATACCTATTACATAGTGAGCAGAAAGCTTTCCAGAGAGCTGGGAGAGGCGTGGGGAGCCTAAAGGCCTTTGCAGATTAAGTTTTCAACTTCCACTGGTCACCAAGTGAGAGAACCCATCCCACTTTGATGCACACAGGGCATTGAGTGCATCGACCATCCCCAGAGCCAAACTCAGCCCACATGATTGAGTAGAACAAAGATGAAACCAGAGGGCTAGCCTTAATACTCACCAGTCAAAACAGATAAAAATTTCAGATACTCTGAGGAATGTTTCTGGAAATTTCAGGACTAAAGAATGGACATGGTCCCACTGGAGCCTTATAACCCTTGCCAGGTGAGCACTGAGTGGCCAAAGGGCCTACTGAAAAGCTGGAAATGATGTGTGCTCTGCACTCAAGTGTTTTGAAGTCAGGGTACTGATGTGTATTTACATGAGTTTTGACATACATGCATACAGTGTGATCAGTACCACAATATACAGAACATGTTTCTCACCATAACAGGTTGCTGCTGTTGCTTCTTCTTTCTTTTTTTTTTTTAATTTTATTGTTGTTGTATTACATCCATCCCCTTTTTGCTCCCCTCTGTCCCTCTCCCCATCCACCCATTCCCCCCCAAAGTCAATCCCACCTGCTGTCCATGTCCATGGTTCCTTTATACTAGGTTCTTGTCTTAACTGTTCCCCTTCCTTGCCTCTGTCTTCCCCCTCCCCCCAACTCCCTCCCCCCTGCCCATTGAAGGCCTATTCACTGTATTCATATATTTGGTTCTGTTTTGCTTGTTGTTAGTTTTTT